>JARJHM010001116.1:0-69316 GCA_033356055.1 Carex pumila | reverse complement strand
TCCTTGCATCACACATAATCTCGAATTGCACCTCCCAATTTGGCGGTCGAAGAATGGGGGCTGAGATTAGCGCCTTCTTGATCCTATCAAAAGCATCTACACAAGGCTTATCAAAATTAAATTCTGCATCTTTCATGGTTAGATTGGTAAGAGGTTTACAAATTTTAGAGAAATCCTTGATAAACCGTCGATAAAAGCCGGCATGCCCTAAGAAACTTCTCACATCCTTCACACAAGTCGGATATGGTAGTTTCTCAATCACTTCAACTTTTGCTTTGTCGACCTCCAAGCCTTTGGAAGACACCACGTGTCCTAGAACAACCCCCGTTTGCACCATGAAGTGGCATTTCTCCCAGTTTAGCACTAGATTAACCTGTTCACAACGTTCTAAAACTTTGATTAGGTTAGATAAGCAATTATCAAAAGAAGTACCAAAAACTAAAAAGTCATCCATGAAAACCTCCACTGAATTTTCTAATAAATCTGAAAAAATAGCCATCATGGCTCTTTGGAAGGTCGCTGGGGCATTGCATAGACCGAACGGCATCCTTCGGTACGCAAAGGTACCATAAGGACATGTAAAAGTTGTCTTTTCTTGGTCTTCGGGGTGTATGGGGATTTGGAAGAATCCGCTGTACCCATCAAGGTAGCAAAAGTGTGTGTGATTGGCTAGTCGTTCGAGCATTTGATCCATGAATGGTAGAGGGAAGTGATCCTTTCGTGTTGCATTATTGAGTTTTCGGTAATCGATGCACATCCTCCACCCGGTAACTACCCTTGTAGATATCATTTTGTCATGTTCGCCCTCCACCACTGTTGTGCCTCCCTTCTTTGGAACTACATGCACTGGGCTTACCCATTTGGAGTCGGAGATCGGGTAGATGATCCCTGCGTCTAGTAGTTTGAGGATTTCCTTCTTCACCACCTCCTTAAGATTCGGATTGAGCCTTCGTTGAGCTTCAATGTTTGCCTTTTCCCCAACTGAACTATTTTCGGGTCACTTTTGCCCAACGTTTGCCTTTTCCGGTTGCCGCTAGACTGTTTTTGGGCCATTTTCACCGACACTTTGCCTTATCAGCTTAGTTTTTCCCCAACGCTTGGCCGCATTCGCTTAGTTTTCCCCAGTTGAACCATTTTCAGTTCACTTTTTCCCAATGTTTGCCACTTCTGCTTGACGCTGGACTGTTTTCGGGCCATTTTTCACCGACGCTTATCCGTATCCGCTTAATTTTCCCCCAACACTTAGTCGTATCCGCTTAATTTTCCCGAGTTGAACTATTTTTGGGTCATTTTTTTCAAACGTTTGCCGCTGGACTGTTTTCGGGCCTTTTTTCATCTTAGCCCTGTCCGCTTAGTTTTCCCCCACGCTTGGCCGCATCCGCTTAGTTTTCCTCAGCTGAACTGTTTTCGGGTCACATTTGCACAATGTTAGTTGCTTGCGCTTGCCGCTAGACTATTTTCGGGCCATTTTTTACCGACCCTTGGCCGTATCTGCTTAATTTTTCCGAGCTGAACTGTTTTCGAGTCCCTTTTTACCCAACATTAGCGCTTCCGCTTGCCACTAGACTGTTTTCGGGCCATTTTTCACCGACACTTTGCCATATCGGCTTAGTTTTCGCCAATGCTAAGTCACATCCGCTTAGTTTTACCCAATTGAACTGTTTTCGGGTCACTTTTGCCCAACGTTAGCTGCTGGACTGTTTTCGGATCATTTTTCACTGACGTTTTGCCGTATCCGCTTAGTTTTCCCCCACGCGTGGCCGGATCCGCTTAGTTTTCCCTAGCTAAACTGTTTTCGGGTCACTTTTGCCCAACGTTTTCTCTTCCGATTGCCGCTAGACTATTTTCGGGCCATTTTTCACCGACACTTTGCCTTATCAGCTTAGTTTTCCCCAACGCTTGGCCTCATCCGCTTAGTTTTCCCCAGTTGAACCATTTTCGGTTTGCTTTTTCCCAACGTTTGCCGCTTCTGCTTGACGCTGGACTGTTTTCGGGCCATTTTTCACCGACGCTTATCCATATCCACTTAGTTTTCCCCCAATGCTTAGTCATATCCGCTTTATTTTCCCGAGTTGAACTGTTTCTGGGTCACTTTTGCCAAACGTTTGCCGCTGGACTGTTTTCGGGCCTTTTTTCAGCTTAGCCCTGTCCGCTTAGTTTTCCCCCACGCTTGGCCGCAACCGCTTAGTTTTCCCTAGCTGAATTGTTTTTGGGTCAATTTTGGGCCTTGTAAGTATGGTGCTATGTTTTCGTATTGCCTTCCTTCGAGCTCTATTTAAACTGGATATCTCTCAATCGGAGAATACACGATGTCTAACGCTACTACTTTCACATCTATGGTACAAAAAACATACACCCCATTGAACTACCATGTAAATCTAACTGCCTTAAAGATCGGTGGCCAGCTGCTCAACATATCTGCAACTGTATTTTCTGTTGGTACTATTATAGATTCTGGCACGGTGATAACCAGACTGCCACCTACGGCCTATATCAAACTTCGAGATTGGTTCCGACAGCTAACGAAAAGCTACCAGCCAGCACCGAGTCTCTCACTACTTGACACATGTTACAATTTTACCAAATATCAAATACCAACAATTTCTTGTCTTCTCCAATGGTGCTACCCTTGATGTTAATTTCACCGGCTTATTGTTTGTGTCAAAGTTGTCTAAGGTATGTCTGGCATTTGCTGGAATAGCCATGATTCTGACTTAGCAATCATAGGCAATACACAACAGAAGAGCCAGGTTATATATGATATTGCCAATCAGAAAATTGACTTCGGATCGGAAGGCTGCAAGCTGCAAGTAAAGATTAATTTCTCGTATTATTGTTAGAATAAAAGAAAAGAATGAAAATATTATATACTTTTCACATATCCGACAGTTGATTGGGTAAATTTTATAGGAAAATTAATGGGCCGAACCTGGCCTGCAAAAGATCCTAACCCCTGGTTGTATTCTAATTGTCTTATTTCATTAACCACTTTATAAGAATTCATGGGCGGGAAAAAAATATAAAGAAATGAGGAGGGATCCGATTATCACAATTTTAAGCTACCACTTACCACTAAGTTACCACAATTATTTTTTATATTTTTAAATTTTAATTCATCGATCCAAACCGTTCAATATAATTTACAAAATAAAAATGTGCTTCCATATCAAATTTTACATGTTTTTTTAATTTTTTTACTATTTATTAATATGGGTACAAAATTCAATAGTTGCATTCGACTAGTTTTTATACAATACTTAATAAAAAGTAAAAAAAATTTAAAAAATATAAAATTTGATCTGCAAGCATATTTTATTGGGAAATAAATCAACTGAAATTCTGAAATCGGATACTGTTCACCATGAAATTCCTGCAATCCGAAATCCAGCCATCTAATTTTTTCGAGAACGCATCTCGAAACAACTAGTTTTTCCTTGTACGTCTCTCGAAACAGTTCGACGGCTGGATTCGGATTGCAAGAATTTCAGGGTGAACAGTAAAGACCTCGGATTTCAGCAGATTCGGATCCATTTTATTGTGGAGATCATGTTGAACGATTTGGATCGATGATTTAGACTTTAAAAATGTAAAAAATGATTGCAGTAATTTTGTGGTAACTAAAAATTGTAGTAATCGGATCTCTTCTTAAAATATATTTCCGTATAAGAATTATAAGGACATATCAGGTTCAAGTCAGAAATCCTAGCGGGCTCGCAGTCGCAATTCAACTGGAAGATATATCTCTATCTGGACTAGAAAGTACAAAAAAATAGAAACCCATAGTAAAGTACAAAATACTTTATTTATCATCATCGCCATTCATACTCTTTCCCTCCATTCATTCAATTATTGTTCCCTCTATTCTTTTTTATTCAATTATTGTTATATACTTTTTTATTGTTCAAGTTATGGGGTCAGTCTATAAAATTTTCATGCTACAAATGGAGGTCAATACTACTGTATCTATAGCATTTTATCCTATACTATATAGAAAATTATGAATAATTAAGTACAAAAAAAATTAAAATAAATGGGGGTCAATTGACCTCTATTCATTGAATGTACCTACGCCTATGATTAGACTGATTTTGATGCCACATATCTAGAGTGCAAAACACATGTCGTGTCGTGACTAACACACAGTGATTTTGGTTTCATACCGTATCGTGACAAAATCTATTTTTTCGCAGGCCATACCGTACTGTATCATGACAAAAATATCGAGGAATGGTTATGGGCTCAAGGCATGCGAATAGTCACGCCACATGACTCACACCGTGTTTAAATGTGTTATTATCAAACGTGTCATATCCTATGTGACTGGTCACGTTTGATCAGGTTTAATTATTTTTCATAAATTAGGTTGATTTATTTAAGATTCACCATAAACAAGGTCTAATGATATTCTAATTACATGTAACTAGATATTTCACATGACGTGTTGTGTCGTATTATATTTTTCAAAAGATAATCACACCACGCAAATGATCACGACACAGAACACACAAGTCACGGCACGGAACCAACACATGTATCGTGTCGTTCCGTGATGAAACCAGCTCCATAATGCCATTTTCCCGGCTGCCATTTCTCTAGCCTCTGATTAAAGACACCGTCGTAATAGATGTTTAAATAATAATTAAATTAAATAAACTATTAAATGACATTCCGTCCTAATAAAATTTTTAAATGACTTGCTACATTAAATTTCTAAAAGATAACGCCTAATAATTACATTAATTCCTTTTTGTTATTCATCGGAGATTTATTAGTGATGACCTTCGAGTCATTTCTCCCGTCTGGTCAACTAAATCGATTTTAAGATATCACAATGCGTTTCGCGAGGTGACGGGAGACAGAAGGTTGCATGTCACAATGCGTTTCACGAGGTGACGGGAATCGGACGGATTTGTCTATTCACGACTTCTTGAGTTCTTTCATCATTCATATAAAATGTGTTTAATTATTTGTAACTTAATTCCGCACCGCTTGGCTGCATCCGCTTAGTTTACCCCACCTGAACGGTTTTCGGGTCACTTTTGCCCAACGTTAGCCGCTTGCGGTTGCCACTGGACTATTTTCGGCCATCTTTCACCGACGCTTAGCCGGATCCGCTTAGTTTTCCGCAATACTTGGCTGCATCCGCTTAGTTTTCCCAAGTTGAACTGTTTTCGGGTCATTTTTGCCCAACGTTAACAGCTTGCGCTTGCCGCTGGACTATTTTCAGGCCATTTTTAACCGACGCTTGGCCACATCCGCTTAGTTTTCCCCAGTTGAACTGTTTTTGGGCCAGTTTTGCCCAACGTTAACCACTTGCGCTTGCCGCTGAACTATTTTCGGACCAGTTTTCAACGATACTTGGCAGTATATTCTTAGTTTTCAGCAACGCTTAGCTGAATCTGCTTAGTTTTCCCCAGCTGAAATGTTTTCAGGTCACTTTTGCCCAACATTAACCGCTTGCGCTTGCCGCTGGACTGTTTTCGGGCCATTTCTCACTGACACTTGGTCGTATCCACTCAGTTTTCCCCAACGCTTGGCTGCATCCGCTTAGTTTTCCCTAGCTGAACTATTTTCGGGTCACTTTCACACAACGTTAGCCGCTTGTGCTTTCCGCTGACTGTTTTCGACCATTCTGCTCTGTCGCTTGGCCGTATCCGATTAGTTTTCCGCACCGCTTGGCAGCATCTACTTAGTTTACCCCAGCTGAACGGTTTTCGGGTCACTTTTGCCCAACGTTAGCCGCTTGTGTTTGCCACTAGACTGTTTTCGGCCATTTTTCACTGACGCTCAGTCGTATCCCCTTAGTTTTCCGCAATGATTGGCTACATCCGCTTAGTTTTCCCCAGCTAAACTGTTTTCGGGTCACTTTTACCCAACGTTAACTGCTTGCGCTTGTTGCTGGATTATTTTTAGGCCATTTTTAACCGATGCTTGGCCGAATCCGCTTATTTTTCCCCAGCTGAACTGTTTTTGGGTCAATTTTTTCCAACGTTAGCCGCTTGCACTTGCCACTGGACTAATTTCGAGCCATCTTTCACC
The DNA here is from genome assembly GCA_033356055.1 of Carex pumila. Classification (NCBI taxonomy): domain Eukaryota; kingdom Viridiplantae; phylum Streptophyta; class Magnoliopsida; order Poales; family Cyperaceae; genus Carex; species Carex pumila. Next base: position 63,277 of record JARJHM010001116.1, on the reverse strand, counting down.
TACGCTTGGTCGTATCCGCTCTGTTTTCGACAACCCTTTGCCGCATCCGCTTAGTTTTCCTTGCTGAACGGTTTTTGAATCACTTTTGCCCAACGTTAGCTGCTTGAGCTTGCCGCTGGACTGTTTTCGAGCCATTTTTCACCGACGCTTGGCTGTATCCGCTTAGTTTTCCCCAGTTGAATTGTTTTTGTGTCAATTTTGCCCAACATTAGCCGCTTGCGCTTGCCACTGGACTGTTTTTGATTCATTTTTCACCTACGCTTGGTCATATCCATTTAGTTTTTGACAACACTTTGCCGCATCCGCTTAGTTTTCCCCTGCTGAACTGTTTTCGAATCACTATTGCCCAACGTTAGCCGCTTCCGCTTGTCACTGGACTGTTTTTGGGCCATTTTTCACCGACGCTTGGCCGTATCCGCTTAGTTTTCCCCAAAGCTTAGCCGAATCAGCTTAGTTTTCCCCAGTTGAACTATTTTCGGGTCACTTTTGCCCAACGTTTGCTGCTTGCGCTTGCTGCTCGACTGTTTCTAGTCCATTTTTCACCGACGCTTGGCCGTATCTGCTTTATTTTCCCCAACGCTTGGCCGCATCTGCTTAATTTTCGTCAGTTGAATTGTTTTCAGGTCACTTTTGCCCAACTTAAACGTCTTGGGCTTGCCGCTGGACTGTTTTGGGTCCATTTTTCACCGACGCTTGGTCGTATCTGCTTAGTTTTCCGTAATGCTTGGCTGTATCCGCTTAGTTTTCCCCAGCTGAACAGTTTTTGGGTCACTTTTGCCCGACGTTAACCGCTTGCACTTGTCGCTGGATTGTTTTCGGGGCATTTTTCACCAACACTTGGCTGTATCCGCTTAGTTTTCCCCAACGCTTGGCCGCATCCGGTTAGTTTTCCCCAGCTAAACTATTTTGGGGTCACTTTCGCCCAACGTTAGCCGCTGGACTCTTTTTGGGCCATTTTTCACTGACGGTTGGCCGTATCCGCTTAGTTTTCCCCAACGCTTGGCCGCATCCGCCTAATTTTTCCTAGCTGAACTGTTTCTGGGTCAATTTTTCCCAACGTTAGCCGCTACTGTTTTCGGGCCATTTTTCAACGACGGTTGGTCGTATCCGCTTAGTTTTCCCCAGCTGAACTATTTTCGGTTCAGTTTTGCCCAACGTTAGCCACTTACGCTTGCCGCTCGACTATTGTCGGGCCATTTTTCACTGACGCTTGGCCGTATCTGCTTCATTTTCCCCAAGGATTGGCCGCATCCGCTTAGTTTTCCTCAGCTGAACAGTTTTCGGGTCAATTTTGCCCAAGGCTTGGACTTTTTTGGGTCCAGTTTTCACCGATGCTTGGCCGTATCCACCTAGTTTTCCGCAATGCTTGGCTGCATCCGCTTAGTTTTCCCCAGCTGAACTGTTTTTTTTGGTCACTTTTCCCCAACGTTAACAGCTTGCACTTGCCGCTAGACTGTTTTCGGGCCATTTTTCACCGACGCTTGGCTGTATCTGCTTAGTTTTCCCCAACGCTTGGCCCCATCCGCTTAGTTTTCCCCAACTGAACTGTATTCGGGTCAATTTTGCCCAATGTTCACTGCTTGCTCTTGCCGCTGGGCTATTTTCGGGCCATTTTTCACCGACGCTTAGCTGTATAGGTTTTGTTTTCCCCAATGCTTGGCCGCATCTGCCAAATTTTTCCCGGCTGATCTATTTTTGGTTCACTTTTGCCCAACGTTGACCGCTTGCGCTTGCCGCTGAATTTTTTTCGGGTTATTTTTCACCGACGCTTGGCCATATTTGCTTAGTTTTCCGCAACGCTTGGCTGCATCTGCTTAGTTCTCCCTAGCTGAACTGTTGTTGGGTCACTTTTACCCAACATTAAACGCGTGCGCTTGCCACAGGACTATTTTCGGGCCATTTTTCACCGACGATTTGTCGTATCTTCTTAGTTTTTCCCAATGCTTGGCTGCATCCGTTTAGTTTTCCCCAGTTGAACTGTTTTTGGGTCACTTTTGCCCAACGATAGCAGCTTGCGCTTGCCGCTCGACAATTTTTGGGCCATTTTTCATTGACGCTTAGCCGTATCCACTTAGTTTTCCAAAATGCTTGGCCGTATCCGCCAAATTTTTCCCAGCTGAACTATTTTCGGGTCACGATAGCCTCTTGCGCTTGCCACTGGACACTTTTCTAGCAATTTTTCACCGACGCTTGGCCATATCTGCTTACTTTTCGGGCCATTTTTCACCGACGGTTGGTCGTATCCGCTTAGTTTTCCACAACTGAACTATTTTTGGGTCAGTTTGTTGGGGTTTCGGGGTAGCTAACCAGAAACGGTTTAGGCTTAAGGTGCAGAATGACTGTAGAACAAAAATTTCTACAGCCAACTTAAGCTCAAGATTAAACGGGGTATGTCAGGAAACTTTCCAAGGCGGTCCACCTTCAGTATTCCTTTGGCATCAAAACCCAATTTAATCATTTTACAGATCTACTCCATGATTGATTTCTAAACTTTAATCTACTTACCAATTAAATAGATTAATATAACATATTTATACCTTGTTTCCAAATCACAGTTGGAATGCAGACCGAGCGAGTAGAGCTACATCACGGGAATGATTCTTCTCGGAGCATCATATGTCTGATGCCCCTATTGGTTATCCACCAGGACTAACCGAAGAGCGGTTTATTTCTTTTGCCAGAGATACCGTAAACCGTGGAATTCTGCAAAAACACTATTCACGGGGAAAATGATGAAAACCCGTAAACACGAATTTTTGGTTACTCAGTTTCATCAATGAGCAAAACTGATATACCGCAAAATTTGGTAAAACACTATTCATCTGACAGTATACATCATGACCATCCAATTACACAGATGATGCTGTACTATACAATATCACGATCCAGTAAACAATTTACTTGTGTCTGTTTTTCTGTCTCATAGCTCTCAGATTAGTTTCAAGGTAGATGTGTGTCATCCTTGCTAACTAAATCTTTTCTTGATCTTGAGCAGATTATCAAATATAATTACTCTTGTAATTATACCGCTAGCAGATAATATTACTCTTTCAAAGGGCCCAGTGATGCTATAGCTCGTATGAAATACGAGGGACAAATAGTATTCTTGGTAAACTATCACTTCCTCAGCTAAGCTGTACATATGGAGAAGCTACCCTTATGACTACTTTTTACGGACAGCGTTAGATAACAATTACACATACATATTTCTCAGTGGGAACGATAAATACCTCATACTGTAGAACCTAACATTGAATGAAAACATAAATGACACGAACACAATTCTATTTAATGTTTCATTCGGGGTCTGTCAAATACCATGTTCCTAGAACATGTATCTATGTGATTAAAATGACATCTCATGTCAGGTGGTTTGTAAAACTTAACCATCTTTTAATTCACATACTAACCTTATCGCGGTAATTAGTATTCCTGCTAATTACCTTGGTCAGTGACCTTCTAAGAGTATATATTATCTATATTATGGAGTTTCACAATTTCAGTTATGAACTCGAAATGATCCATAAATTCAATAATACTTAAGGCAACAAAATGATATATAAATAACCATTCAATTCATGAACAAAGCTTTATGATAAATTATCGTATTATTGACTTCTAGATTATTACAAACTAACATAGTTTTGCCCAACGTTAGCCGCTGGACTGTTTTCGGCCATTTTTCAACGATGCTTGGCAGTATCCTATTAGTTTTCCGCAACGCTTGGCTGCATCCGCTTAGTTTTCCCCAGCTGAACTATTTTCGGGTCACTTTTGCCCAACGTTAACCACTTGCGCTTGCTGCTTGACTGTTTTCGGGCCATTTTTCACCGACACTTTGCCGTATCCACTCAGTTTTTCCCAACTGAACTGTTTTTCGGTCAATTTTGCCCAACGTTAACTGCTTGCGTTTGCTGCTGGACTAATTTCAAGCCATTTTTCACCGACGCTTTGCCGTATCTGCTTAGTTTTCCACAATGCTTTGCCGCATCCGCTTAGTTTTCCCCTGCTGAACTGTTTTCGGGTCACTTTTGCCCAATGTTAGCCGCTTGATACTGGACTGTTTTTGGGTCATTTTTCACCGATGCTTGGCCGTATCCACTTAGTTTTCTCCAACTCTTGGCCGCATCAGCTTAGTGTTCCCCAGCTGAACTATTTTTGGGTCAATTTTGCCCAACGTTAGCCGCTTACGCTCGTCGCTGGACTATTTTCGAGCCATTTTTGACCGACGCTTAGCCGTATGCATTTAGTTTTCCACAACGCTTTGCCGGATCCTCTTAATTTTTCCCAGCTAAATTGTTTTTGGGTCACTTTTGCCCAACGTTAGCCGCTGGACAGTTTTCGGGCCATTTTTCGCCAACGCTCGGCCATATCCGCTTAGTTTTCAACAACGCTTAGCGGCAACCTCTTAGTTTTCCACAGCTGAACTATTTTTGGGTCACTTTTGCCCAATGTTTGTCGCTTCCACTTGCCGCTAGACTGTTTCCGAGCCATTTTTCACCGGCACTTTGCCGTATCGGCTTATTTTTCCTAACGCTTGGCTGCATCCGCTTAGTTTTCCCCAGTTGAACTATTTTCGGTTCACTTTTAATGAACGTTAGCCGCTTGCGCTTGCCGCTGGACTATTTTCGGGCCATTTTCCACTGACGCTTGTCCGTTTTCGTTTAGTTTTCCCCAACACTTTGCCGCATCCGCTTAATTTTTCTTGGTTGAAATGTTTTCAGATCACTTTTGCCCAGCGTTAGTCGCTTGTGCTTGTCCCTGGTCTATTTTCGGGCCATTTTTCACCGACACTTGGCCGTATCTGCTTACCTTTTCCCAACGCTTGGCTGCTTCCGCTTAATTTTCTCCAGCTGACCTATTTTCGGGTCACTTTTGCCCAACGTTAGCCGCTGGACAGTTTTCGGGCCATTTTTCACCGATTCTTGGCCGTAACTGCTTCATTTCCCCGAATGTTTGGCCTCATCCGCTTAGTTTTCCTCAGCTAAACTATTTTTGGGTTCGTTTTGCTCGACGTAAACCTTTTGCGCTTGCCGCTGGACTTTTTTGGGTCCATTTTTCATCGACGCTTGGTCGTATCCACTTAGTTTTCTGCAACGCTTGGCCACTTCCGCTTAGTTTTCCCCAGCTGAACTGTTTTCGGGTCACTTTTACCCAACGTTAGCCGCTGGACTAATTTCGAGCCATTTTTCACCGATGTTTGGCCGTATCCGCTTAGTTTTCCATAATGCTTTGCCGCATCCACTTAGTTTCCCCTGCTGAATTGTTTTCGGGTTACTTTTGCCCAAGGTTAGCCGCTTGACGCTTGCACTTGCCGCTGGACTGTTTTCGGGTCATTTTTCACCGATGCTTGGTGATATTACTATATCCGACCTATTTTTTTGACCAATTTCGGTACCAAAACAGGTATCTTGAGCCATCAAATAACACCTATTATAATGATTACATGTAGAATTTGGTACTGCTATGCTTTCATTCTTATCTTGCAGGAAAATTGGTGAAATCAAGTGAATTGCTAAAGTTGAGGGACCTTGATGCGACCCTCATCAGGCTTGATGCGAGGCGCATCAACCACTCAGAGCCGCACCAGCAGGTCGCAGCACCATTGCATGTGAAGCGCATCCATCGCACTCTGATGTGGGTCGCAACAGTGGTGATGCGGGTCGCATCGCAAGCTTTCAGAGCAGACAGTAAATGCCCAATAAGGGCCCAAAATTGAAGCAACCGTTTGAAAATGTCTATAAATAGACCACCTCTGTCACTAGAGAGGGAGTTCCGATTTTGAAGATTGAAGACCTCAAGAATTGGAGTGTTGATCAAGAAAGAAGGGAAGATCCTTGCTAGATTGCTACATTGGGTTCTATCATGATCTCTTCTCTTCTCTCTTCTTTTATGATGTTATTTGAGTAGATCTTTTCTTGTTTCTAAGGTGGATGTAGTCTAAAGCTTTGATTGTATGTATTGAAACTGAATTTGAGTTGTTCTTGTGATCAATTGATTGAGAATCATTCTTTCATTTACTTGATTGTGATTGTTTGAATCTTGATTGTCTTTTGTTGAATGCTTCTTGCATCTCTTCTAAAATTTTGACTTTGATCTTTCTTGCAACTTAATCAAGCACTTGAGGTAGGTTAGAAATCTGAAAAGATAGATCAATTGAACCGAAAGGTGAGATTTCCATTTATTGAGAGATAGGGGATACCTTTAAAAACCCGATCAATTGACTTAGATTGAACATGAATAAACGAGAGTTGAAAGTTGTAGATCTAAGAAGGTAAAATTGCAATTCCTTACTAGGTTTCTAGAGCTAATACACGAGAGTTGAGGCTCAGGGATCATAGGTAGGGTCAGTAGAACCTTGCACAATCGAATAACTCAGAAACAGGTGCAATGCTGCATTCACTCGAAGGCCATGCAGGTCGCATCACTAGGGTCGCATTAGAGATGATGCGAGTCGAGTGAGGGTCTAGAGAGGCAAAGCTGAGGACGAAATCTGAAACCCTGGAAACATCCTTTAAAACTTGACTGAAACAAACATTTATTTTCTTTTGCAATCTTTTGTTATAGAATTTAGAAATTGAAATCAATTCAACCAAAGTTTCTTACTTCTAGTACCTAACTTGGATTTGTAGGAATTTAGAATCGAATTGTACCGTCCCTGAGGATTGATACCTGATATACTATACGGTTAGGATTGTGCACTTGCAGTCTTAGTCGAGAGTGGATTCAAGGTTTAAACGGGTACAACTAGCTATACCTGAGACTTTGCAGCACACTTTTGTGTGAACACTTGGCCGTATCTGCTTAGTTTTCCCCAATGCTTGGCCGCATCAGCTTAGTGTTCCCCAGCTGATGTGTTTTCAGGTCAATTTTGCCCAACGTTAGCCGCTTACGCTCGTCGCTGGACTATTTTTGGGCCATTTTTAACCGATGCTTGGCTGTATGCATTTAGTTTTCCACAATGCTTGGCCTGATCCGCTTAATTTTTCCCCGCTAAACTGTTTTTGGGTCACTTTTGCCCAACGTTAGCCGCTGGACTGTTTTCGGGCCATTTTTCACCGACTCTAAACCTTATTCGCTTAGTTTTCTGCAACGCTTGGCCGCATCCACTTAGTTTTCCCCAGCTGAAATGTTTTTTGGTCACTTTTACCCAACATTTCCCGCTTCCGCTTGCCGCTGGACTATTTTCAGGCCATTTTTCAGTAGCACTTTGCCGTATCGGCTTAGTTTTTCCTAACACTTGGCCACATCCGCTTAGTTTTACCCAGTTGAACTATTTTCGGTTCACTTTTAATGAACGTTAGCCGCTTGCGCTTGCTGCTGGACTATTTTCAGGCCATTTTCCACTGACGCTTGTCCGTCTTCGCTTAGTTTTCCCCAACACTTTGCCGCATCCGCTTAGTTTTCCTCGGCTGAAATGTTTTCGGATCACTTTTGCCCAGCGTTAGCCACTTGCGCTTGCCGCTGGTCTATTTTCGGGCCATTTTTCACCGACACTTAGCCGTATCCGCTTACCTTTTCCCAACGCTTGGCTGCTTCCGCAAAATTTTCCCCAGTTGAACTACTTTTGGGTCACTTTTGCCCAACGTTAGCCGCTTGTTCTTGCCGTTGGACAGTTTTTGGGCTATTTCTCACCCACACTTGGCCGTATCTGCTTCATTTCCCCTAATGCTGGGCCGCATCCGCTTAGTTTTCCTCATATAAACTGTTTTCCGGTCACTTTTGCCCAACGTAAACCTCTTGCGCTTGCCGTTGGACTTTTTTGGGTCCATTTTTCACCGACGCTTGGCCGTATCAACTTAGTTTTCCCCAGCTAAACTGTTTTCGGGTTACTTTTGCCCAACGTTAGCCGCTTGCGCTTTCCGCTAGACTAATTTCGAGCCATTTTTCACCGACGCTTAGCCGTATCCGCTTAGTTTTCCATAATGCTTTGCCGTATCCTCTTAGTTTCCCCTGCTGAATGTTTTCGGGTCACTTTTGCCCAGTGTTAGCCGTTTCAGCTTGCCACTGAACTGTTTTCGGATCATTTTTACCGACACTTTATCGTATCGGCTCAGTTTTCCCCAACGCTTAAACATATTAATTTTCCTGAGTTGAATTATTTTCGGGTCACTTTTGCCCAACGTTTCGGCTTGTGTTTGCTGCTTGACTGTTTTCAGGCCATTTTTCACCGATGCTTGGCCGTATCCGATTAATTTTCCACAACGCTTTGCCGCATCTGCTTTGTTTTCCCCTGCTGAACTGTTTTCTAATTAGTTTTGCCCAACGTTAGCCACTTAGGCTTGCCGCTAGACTGTTTCGGGCCATTTTTCATCGACGCTTGGCCGTATCTACTTAGTTTTCCCAAAAAGTTGGCCACATTCGCTTAGTTTTCCTTGGCTGAAATGTTTTCGGATCACTTTTGCCCAACGTTAGCTGCTTACGCTTGCCGCTAGACTGTTTTGGGTCTATTTTGCACTGACACTTGGCCGTATCCGCTTAGCTTTTCCCAACGCTTGGCCGCTGCTGCTTAATTTTCCCCAGCTGAACTGTTTTTCGGGTCACTTTTACCCAACATTAACCGCTTGTGCTTGCCGCTAGACTCTTTTCGTGTCATTTTTCACCGACGCTTGGCCGTATCTGCTTATTTTTTCGCAACGCTTGGCTGCATCCGCTTAGTATTCCCCAGTTGAACTATTTTTGGGCTAATTTTGCCCAACGTTAGCCAATTGTGCTTGTCGTTGGACTGTTTTCGAGCCATTTTTCATCGATGCTTGGCCGTATCCGCTTAGTTTTCCCCAACGCTTGGCGCATCTGCTTAGTTTTCCCCAGTTGAACTGTTTTCGGGTCACTTTTGCCCAATGTAAATCGTTTGCGCTTCCCACTGGACTGTTTTTGGTCTATTTTTCACCGATGCTTGGCCGAAACCACTTAGTTTTCCGCATTACTTGGCCGTATCCGCTTAGTTTTCCCCACTTGAACTATTTTCAAGTCACTTTTGCCCAACGTTAGCCGCTTGCGCTAGCCTCTGGACTGTTTTCGGGCCATTTTTCACCGATGCTTAGCCGTATCTGCCTAGTTTTCTGCAACGCTTGGCCGCATCCACTTAGTTTTCCCCAGCTGAACTATTTCGGAGTCACTTTTGCCCAACGTTAACTGTTTACGTGTTCCGCTCGACTGTTTTTGGGCCATATTTCACCGTCGCTTGGCCGTATTCGCTTAGTTTTCCACAACGCTTGGCAGCATCCGCTTAGTTTTTCCTTGCTGAACTATTTTCGATTCACTTTTGCTCAATGTTAACCGCTTGCGCTTGCCGTAGGACTATTTTCGGGCAATTTTTAACGGACACTTGGCCGTATCCGCTTAGTTTTTCCCAACACTTAGCCGTATCCGCTTAGTTTTCCCTAGTTGAAATGTTTTCGGATCAGTTTTGCCCAACTTAAATTGTTTGCGCTTGCTACTGGATTATTTTTGGTCTATTTTTCACCGACGCTTGGCCGTAACAGCCTAGTTTTCCGTAATGCTTGGCCACATCCGCTTAGTTTTCCCCTGCTGAACTATTTTTGGGTCACTTTCGCCCTACATTAGCCGATGGACTGTTTCCGAGCCATTTTTCAACGACGCTTAGCCGTATCCGCTTAGTTTTCCCTTGCTGAACTGTTTTCGGGTCACATATGCCCAACGTTAGCCACTTGCACTTGCCGATGGATTGTTTTCGGGACATTTTTCACCAACATTTTGCCGTATCAGCTTAGTTTTCCCCAATGCTTGGCCCCATCGGCTTAGTTTTCCCTAATTGAACTGTTTTTGGGTCATTTTTACCCAATGTTAGCCACTTGTGCTTGCCACTGGACTGTTTTCGGGCCATTTTTCACCGATGCTTGGCTATATTCGGTTAGTTTTTCGCAATGCTTGGCTGGATCAGCTTAATTTTTTCCAGCTGAACTGTTTTTGGGTCACTTTTGCCCAACGTTAGCCGATTGCACTTGCTGCTGGAATGTTTTCGGGCCATTTTTCGCCGACGCTTGGCCGTATATGCTTAGTTTTCCACAACACTTAGCCGCATCTGCTTAGTTTTCCCCAGTTGAAATGTTTTCGAGTCACTTTTGCCCAACGTTTCCCGCTTTCGTCTACCGCTAAATTGTTTTCGGGCCATTTTTCACCGGCACTTTGCCGTATCGGCTTAGTTTTTCCCATTGCTTGGCCGCATCCGCTTAGTTTTCCGCAATGCTTAGCCGCATCTGCTTAGTTTTCCCCAGTTGAACTATTTTCGGGTCACATATGCCCAATATTTGTCGCTGGACTGTTTTCGGGCCATTTTTAACCGACACTTTGTCGTATCGGCTTAGTTTTTCCCAACGCTTGGCCGCATCCGCTTAGTTTTCTCTAGTTGAACTATTTTCAATTCACTTTCACTGAATGTTAGCCGCTGGACTGTTTTCGGGCCATTTTCCACTGCCGCTTGTCTATATCCACTTAGTTTCCCCGACATTTTGCCACATCCACTTAGTTTTACTCAACTGAACAGTGTTCATATCACTTCTACCCAACTTTAGCCAATTGCGCTTGTTGCTGGACTGTTTTCGGGCCATTTTCCACCGACACTGGGCCGTATTCACTTTTTGATGTATCGCCTTAGTTTTCCTCAATGCTTGGCTGCATCCGCATAGTAACTGTTTTCGGTTCACTTTTCCCCAACGTCTGCCACTTGCGTTTGCCGCTGGACTATTGTTGGGCCATTTTTTCGCGACGCTTGGCCGTATCCGCTTAGTTTTCCCTAGCTAAACTGTTTTCGGGTCACTTTTGCCCAATGTAAACCGTTTGCGCTTGCCACTGGACTGTGTTTGGTCTATTTTTCACCGACGCTTGGCCGTATCCGCTTAGTTTTCCCAACGCTTGGCTCCATTATCTTAGTTTTCCCCTGCAGAACTGTTTTTGGGTCACTTTTGCCTAATGTTAGCCGCTTGCACTTGCCACTAGACTCTTTTCGGGCCATTTTTCAACGACGCTTGGTCGTATTTGCTTAGTTTTCCCCAAGGCATGGCTGCATTCGCTTAGTTTTACCCAGCTAAACTATTTTTGGATCACTTTTGTCCAACGTTAGTCGCTTGCGCTTGCCGTTGGACTATTTTTGGGCCATTTTTCACTGATTCTTAAACGTATCCGCTTAGTGTTCCGCAATGCTTGGCCATGTTCACTTAGTTTTTCCCCAGCTGAACTGTTTTTGGGTCACTTTTGCCCAATGTTAACCGCTTGCGTTGGACTGTTTTCGGGCCATTTTTCACTGACGCTTGGTCGTATCCGCTTAGTTTTCCGCAATGCTTGGTCGCATCCGCTTAGTTTTCCCCAGCTGAACTATTTTCGGGTCACTTTTGCCCAACGTTAACCGCTTGTGCTTGCCGCTAGACAGTTTTCGGGCCATTTTTCTCAACGCTTGCCCGCATCCACTTAGTTTTCCCCTGCTAAACTGTTTTCGGATCACTTTTGCCCAACGTAAACCATTTGCGCTTGCCGCTGGACTATTTTTGGTCTATTTTTCACCGATGCATAGCCGTATCCGCTTAGTTTTCCGCAAAGCATTGCCGCATCCGCTTAGTTTTCCCTCGCTAAACTATTTTCGAGTCACTTTTGCCCAACGTAAATTGTTTGCGCTTGCCACTAGACTATTTTTGGTCTATTTTTCACCGAAACTTGGCCGCATCCGCTTAGTTTTCCCCAGTTAAACAATTTTCGGTTCACTTTTTCCCAATGTTTGACGATTCTGCTTACCGCTGGACTATTTTCGAGCCATTTTTCACTGACACTTATCTGTATCCGCTTAGTTTTCCCCAATGCTTAGCCGTATCCGCTTAATTTTCCTAAGCTGAACTGTTTTCAAGTCACTTTTGCCCAACGTCTGCCACTTGCGCTTGCCGTTGGACTGTTTTCGAGCCATTTTTCACCTACGCTTGGCCTTATCCGCTTAGTTTTCCACAACACTTTGCCGCATCCGCTTAGTTTTTCCCTTGCTAAACTATTTTTGAATGACTTTTGACAAACGTTAGCCGCTTGCACTTCCCGCTGGACTATTTTCGGGCCATTTTTCACTGACGCTTGGCCGTATTCGCTTATTTTTCCCCAACGCTTGGCCGCATCCGCTTAGTTTTCCCTAGCTAAACTATTTTCAGCTCACTTTTGCCGAACATTAACCGCTTGCGCTTGCCACTGAACTATTTCGAGCCATTTTTCCTCGATGCTTGGCCGTATCTGCTAATTTTTCCCCAATGCATGGCCACATCCGCTTAGTTTTCATAAGTTAAACTATTTTCGGGTCACTTTCGCCCAACGTTAGCCACTGGACTATTTTTGGTCCATTTTTAACAGATGCATTGCCGTATCCGCTTAGTTTTCCGCAACGCTTGGCCGTATCCGCTTAGTTTTCCCCAACTGAACTATTTTCGGGTCAATTTGGCCCAACGTTAGCCGCTTGCACTTGGCACTGGACTATTTTTGGGCCATTTTTAACAGACGCTTCCCAATGCTTGGCCGTATCCGCTTAGTTTTCCCCAGTTGAACTGTTTTTGGATCACTTTTACCCAACGTAAACCATTTGCGCTTGCTGCTGGACTATCTTTGGTCCATTTTTCACCGATGATTAGCCGTATCTGCTTAGTTTCCACAACACGTGGCCACATCCGCTTAGTTTTCCCCTGCTGAACTTTTTTTCGAGTGACTTTTGCCCAACGTTAGCCGCTTGCAATTGCCCTTGCCACTGGACTATTTTTGGGCCATTTTTCACCAATGCTTAGCCATATCCGCTTAGCTTTCCCCAACGCTTGGCTAATCCACTTAGTTTTCCCTAACTTAACTGTTTTTGGGTCACTTTTGCCCAACGTTAGCTGCTTGGGCTTGCCGCTGGACTATTTTCGGGCCATTTTTCACCGACATTTAGCCGTATCCGCAATAATTGGCTGCATCCGCTTAGTTTTCCCTACCTGAACTGTTTTCGGGTCACTTTTGCCTAATGTTAGCCGCTTGCGGTTATCGCTGGAAAGTTTTGAAGCCATTTTTTACCGACACTTAGCCGTATCAGCTTAGTTTTCCCCAAATCTTGGCCGCATCCGCTTAGTTTTCCCCAGTTGAACTGTTTTCGATTCACTTTTGCACAATGTTTGCCCTTCTGCTTGCCGTTGGATTGTTTTCGGGCCATTTTTCACTGATGCTTAGCCGTATCCACTTAGTTTTCCCCAATGCTTAGCCGTACCCGCTTAATTTTCCCGAGCTGAATGCTTTTCGGGTCACCATTGGCTAACGTTTGCCGCTTCTGCTTGCTGCTGGATGGTTTTCGGGCCATTTTTCACCAACGCTTGGCCGTATCCACTTAGTTTTCCCCAACGCTTGGCTGCATCCGCTTAATTTTTCTGAGCTAAATTGTTTTTGGGTCAATTTTGCCTAACGTTTACCACTTGTGCTTGCTGCTGGACTATTTTCTGGCCATTTTTCACTGACGCTTAGCCGTATTTGCTTTATTTTCCGCAATGCTTGCCCCCATCCACTTAATTTTTTTGAGCTGAACTATTTTCAGATCACTTTTCCCCAACGTTTGCCGCTTCCTCTTGCCGCTGGACTGTTTTCAGGCCATTTTTTACCAACACTTTCCGTATCGGCTTAGTTTTCCCCAATGCTTGGCCCCATCGACTTAGTTTTCCCCAATTAAACTGTTTTCGGGTCACTTTTACCCAACGTTAGCCCCTTGTGCTTGCCACTGGACTGTTTTCGGGCCATTTTTCACCGATGCTTGGCCATATCCGCTTAGTTTTCCCCAACGCTTAGCCACATCCGCTTAGTTTTCCCCAGCTGAATTGTTTTCGAGTGACTTTTGTCCAACGTTAACCGCTTGTCCTTGGCGCTGGACTATTTTCGGGCCATTTTTCACTATCTCTTACCCATATCCGCTTTGTTTTACCCCAGGCTTGGCGGCATTCGCTTAGTTTCCCCCAGCTGAACTGTTTTCGGGTCACTTTTGCCCAACATAAATCTCTTGTGCTTGCCGCTGAAATGATTTTTGGACATTTTTCACCGACGCTTAGCCATATCCGCTAAGTTTTCCCCAACGCTTAGCCGTATCTGCTTACTTTTTTCGAGCTGAACTATTTTCGTGTCACTTTTGCCTAACGTTAGCTGCTTGCCACTGGACTGTTTTCGGGACATTTTTCACCTACGCTTGGCCGTATCTGCTTAGTTTTCCGCAACGCTTGGCCTCATCCGCTTAATTTTTCTGAGCTAACTGTTTTCGGGTCACGTTTGCCCAACGTTTGCCGTAGGACTGATTTCGTGCCATTTTTCACCGACACTTTTCCGTATCAGCTTAGTTTCCCTCCACGCTTAGCCGTATCCGCTTAGTTTTCCCCAGCTGAACTGTTTTCGGGTCACTTTTGCCCAACGTAAATTGCTTGAACTTGCCGCTGAACTGTTTTTCGGCCATTTTTCAGAGACGCTTGGCCGTATCTGCTTAGTTTTCTCGAAGGCTTGGCCTCATCCGCTTAGTTTTCCCCTGCTAAACAGTTTTCGGTTCATTTTTGCCCAACGTTTGACGATTCTCCTTGCCGCCGGACTGTTTTTGGGCCATTTATTCCCGACACTTGGTCGTATCCGCTTAGTTTTCCGCAACCCTTGGCCATATTCGTTTCATTTTTCTGAGCTCAACTATTTATGGGGTCAGTTTTGCCCAACGTTTCCCGCTAAACTATTTTCGGGCCATTTTTCACCCACACTTTCCATATCGGATTAGTTTTCCCCAATGCTTGGCCGCATCCGCTTAATTTTTCCTAGCTGAACTATTTTCGGGTCACATTTGCCCAACGTTTACCACTTTCGCTTGCCGCTGGATTGTTTTCGGGACATTTTTCACCGACACTTTGCCGTATCAGCTTAGTTTTCCCCAATGCTTGGCCCCATCGGCTTAGTTTTTCCCAATAGAACTATTTTCAGGTCACTTTTACCCAATGTTAGCCCCTTGTGCTTGCCACTGGACATTTTTGGGCCATTTTTCACCGATACTTGCCCATATCCGCTTAGTTTTCCCCAACGCTTGGCCGCATCCGCTTAGTTTTCCCCAGCTGAATTGTTTTCGAGTCACTTTTGTCCAACGTTAACCGCTTGTGCTTGCCGCTGGACTATTTTCGAGTCATTTTTCACTAACGCTTAGTCGTATCCGCTTTATTTTACCCCACACTTGGCCGTATCCGCTTAGTTTTCCCTAGCTGAATTGTTTTCGGGTCATTTCGCCCAACATAAACCGCTTGCACTTGCCGCTGAAATGTTTTTTGGCCATTTTTCACCGACGCTTGGCCGTATCCCCTTAGTTTCTTCTAATGCTTAGCTGTATCCGCTTAATTTTTCTGAGCTGAACTATTTTTGGGTCACTTTTTGCCCAACGTTTGCCGCTTCAGCTTGCCGCTAAACTGTTTTTGGGCCATTTTTCACTGACAATTTGCCGTATCGGCTTAGTTTTCCCTAACGCTTGGCCACATCCGCTTAGTTTTCCACAGTTGAACTATTTTCGGTTCACTTTTGCCCAACGTTTGCTGCTGAATTGTTTTCGGGCCATTTTTTACCGACGCTTGGCCATATAGGCTTAATTTTCCCCAACGCTTAGCCGTATGCGCTTAATTTTTCTGAGCTTAACTATTTTCGGGTCACTTTTTGCCCAACGTTTGTTGCTGAACTGTTTTCGAGCCATTTTTCACCGATAATTAGCCATATCCGCTTAGTTTTCCCCAACTGCTTAGCCGTATCTGCTGAATTATCTCGAGGTGTACTGTTTTCAAGTTACTTTTGCCCAACGTTTGTCGCTGGACTGGTTTCGGGCCATTTTTCATCGACGCTTGGCCGTATCTGCTTCATTTTCCCCAACGCTTGGCCACATCCGCTTCATTTTCCCAAGCTGTAATGTTTTCGGGTCACTTTTGCCTAACGTTTGCTGCTTCTGCTTGCCGCTGGACAGTTTTCGGGCCATTTTTCAGCAACGCTTGGCCGTATCCGCTTAGTTTTCCCCAACGCTTGGCCGCATCCCCTTAGTTTTCCCAACCTGAACTATTTTCGAGTTACTTTTGCCCAATGTTTGCCGCTTCAGCTTGCCGTTGAACTTATTTCGGGTCATTTTTCTCCGACACTTTGCTGTATCGGCTTAGTTTTCCCCAACGCTTGGCCGTATCCGCTTAGTTCTCCCCAGTTGAACTATTTTTGGTTCACTTTCTCCCAGCGTTTGCCGCTGGACTGTTTTCGGGCCATTTTTCACCGACGCTTATCCGTATTCACTTAGTTTTCCCCCAACGCTTAGTCCTATCTGCTTCATTTTCCCGAGTTGAACTGTTTTTGGGTCACTTTTGCCCAACGTTTGACGCTGGACTGTTTTCGGGTCTTTTTCAATGACGCTTAGCTCTATCAGTTTAGTTTTCCCCCACGCTTGGCCGTATCCGCTTAGTTTTCCAGAGCTATATTGTTTTTGGGTCAATTTTGCCAAACGTAAACCGCTTGTGCTTGCTGCTGGACTGTTTTTTGGCCATTTTTCACCGACGCTTGGTCGTATCCGCTTAGTTTTTTCCAACGCTTGGATGCATCAGCTTAGTTTTGCCCAGCTGAACTATTTTCGGGTCATTTCTACCCATCGTTAATCGCTTGTGCTTGCCGCTGGACTATTTTCGGGCCATTTTTCACCGACGCTTAGCCGTATCTGCTTCATTTTCCCCAACGCTTGGCCGCATCTGCTTAGTTTTCCTCAGCTGAACCATTTTCGGGTCACTTTTGCCCAACCTAAATCTCTTGCGCTTGCCGCTGGACTGTTTGGGGTCCATATTTCACCGACGCTTGGCCGTATCGGCTTAGTTTTCCCCAATGCTTAGCCGCATCTGCTTAATTTTTGCGAGCTGAATTATTTTTGGGTCACTTTTGCCCAACGTTTGCTGCTTGCGCTTGCCGCTGGACTGTTTTTGGGCCATTTTTCACCGACGCTTGGCCGTATCTGCTTCATTTTCCCCAACTTTTGGACGCATCCGCTTAGTTTTCCCCAGTTGAACTATTTTCGGTTCACTTTTGCCCAACGTTTGCCACTACTGCTTGCCGTTGGACTGTTTTCGGGCCATTTTTCACCGATGCTTAGCCATATCCGCTTAGTTTTCTCCAACGCTTAGCCGTATCCGCTTAATTATCCCGAGTTGAACTGTTTTCGAGTCACTTTTGCCCAACATTTTTCCGCTGGACTTTTTCGGGCCATTTTTCACCGACACTTGGCCGTATTTGCTTCATTTTCCCCAACGCTTGGTCGCATCCGCTTAATTTTCCCCAGCTGAACTGTTTTCGGGTCACTTTTGCCCAACGTGTGCCGCTAAACTGTTTTCGGGCCATTTTTTACCGATGGTTGGCTGTATCCGCTTAGTTTTCCCCAACGCTTAGTCATATGCGCTTAATTTTTATGAGTTGAACTATTTTCGGGTCACCTTTTGCCCAACGTTTGCCGCTTCAGCTTGCCGCTGAACTGTTTTCGGGCCATTTTTCACCGACATTTTGCCGTATCGGCTTATTTTTCCCCAAGGCTTGGTCGCATCCGCTTAGTTTAGCCCAGTTGAACTATTTTTGGTTCACTTTTGCCTAACGTTTGCCGCTGGTGCTTGCCGCTGGACTGTTTTCGGGCCATTTTTCACTGATGCTTAGCCATATCCGCTTAGTTTTCTCCAACGCGTAGCCGTATTCGCTTAATTATCCCGAGTTGAACTATTTTCGACTCACTTTTGCCCAACATTTATCGCTGGACTTTTTTCGGGCCATTTTTCACCGACACTTGCCCGGATCTGCTTCGTTTTCCCCAACGCTTGGCCGTATCTGCTTAATTTTCCCTAGCTGAAAACTGTTTCCAGGTCACTTTTGCCCAACATTTCCCGCTAAACTTTTTTCGGGCCATACTATACGGACGCTTGGCCGTATCCGCTTAGTTTTCCCCAATGCTTAGTCGTATGCGCTTAATTTTTCTAAGCTGAACTATTTCCAAGTCACTTTTTGTTTAACATTTGCCGCTGAACTGTTTTCGGGTCATTTTTCTCCGACACTTTGCCGTATCGGCTTAGTTTTCACCAACGCTTGCTAATATCCACTTAGTTCTCCCCAGTTGAACTATTTTCGGTTCACTTTTTCGCAACGTTTATCGCTTTTACATGCCGTTGGACTGTTTTCGAGGCATTTTTCACCGACGCTTATCCGTATTCACTTAGTTTTCCCCCAACGCTTAGTCGTATCCGCTTAATTTTCCTGAGTTGAACTGTTTTCGAGTCACTTTTGCCCAACGTTTGCCGCTGGACTGTTTTCAGGCATTTTTTCAACGACGCTTAGCCGTATTCGCTTAGTTTTTCCCCACACTTGGCTGCATCCTCTTAGTTTTCCCGAGCTGAATTGTTTTAGGGTCAATTTTGCCGAACGTAAACCGCTTGCACTTGCCGTTGGACTGTTTTTTGGTCATTTTTCACCGACGCTTGGCCGTATCTACTTAGTTTTTTCCAACGCTTGGCTGCATCCGCTTAGTTTTGCCCAGCTGAACTATTTTCGGGCCACTTCTACCCAAAGTTAACCGCTTGTGCTTGCTGCTGGACTGTTTTCGGGCAATTTTAGACCGACACTTGGCCGTATCTACTTCATTTTACCCGACGCTTGGCCACATCTGCTTAGTTTTCCTCAGCTGAACTATTTTCAAGTCACTTTTGCCCAACGTAAATCCCTTGCGCTTGCCGCTGGACTATTTAGGGTCCATTTTTCACCGACGCTTGCCCGTATCGGCTTAGTTTTCCCCAACACTTAACCGCATCCGCTTAATTTTTCCGAGCTGGACTATTTTCGAGTCATTTTTGCCCAACGTTTGCCGCTGAACAGTTTTTGGGTCATTTTTCACCGACGCTTGGCCGTATCTGCTTCATTTTTCCCAACGCTTGGCCGCATCTGTTTAGTTTTCCCAGTTGAACTATTTTCCGTTCACTTTTGCCCAACGTTTGCCGCTGGACTGTTTTCGGGCCATTTTTCACCGATACTTTGCCGTATCTGCTTCATTTTCCCCAATGCTTGGCCGCATCCGCTTAATTTTCCCCAGCTGAACTATTTTCGGGTCACTTTTGCCCAACGTTAGCCACTTGCGCTTGCTGCTGCACTGTTTTTAGGCCATTTTTTACCGACGCTTATCCATATCTACTTAGTTTTTCCCCAACGCTTAGTCGTATCCGCTTAATTTTTCCGAGTTGAACTGTTTTCGGGTCACTTTTGCCCAACGTTTGCCGCTTTCACTTGCCGCTGGACTGTTTTTGGGCTATTTTTTGTCGATGCTTAGTCGTATACGCTTAGTTTTTCGCAACGCTTGGCCGTATCCGCTTAATTTTTCTGAGCTGAACTATTTTCGGGTCAGTTTTGCCCAACGTTTGCTGCTTCAGCTTGCCGTTGAACTATTTTCGTGTCATTTTTCTCCGACACTTTGCCATATCGGCTTAGTTTTCACCAACGCTTGGCCGTATCCGCTTAGTTCTCCCCAGTTGAACTATTTTTGGGTCACTTTTTCCCAACGTTTGCTGCTTCTGCTTGCTGCTGGACTGTTTTCGGGCCATTTTTCACCGACGCTTATCCGTATTCACTTAGTTTTCCCCCAACTCTTAGTCGTATCTGCTTAATTTTCCTGAGTTGTACTATTTTCGGGTCACTTTTGCCCAACATTTGACGCTTGTGCTTGCCACTGAACTGTTTTAGGGTTTATGGTTTAGGGTTTAGGATTTTCCCCAACGCTTGGCCGCATCCGCTTAATTTTTGTCACTCCCCAAACCAAGAATTCTGGATTAAGGTGTGATCAACCTCGCCTCGTGCTTAATTACTCATTAAGCACTCAAGGCTAATCATAAATAATAAATTAAACAGCAGCAGAAGCAAAATAATATATATATCAAGCATCAGTCGCATAGCAAATAAATAAACATACACATACATAACATATAATTTGATCCATCTCGGATTCAAATAACATCATCTATAGAAGGGGATACATGATCTATCGAGCCCGTATATATAACATAGGAAATACGGGACTCGTAAATCTAATCAAAAGCCTAACCCTAACTAGGTCAAGTGGTGTGGCCCTCGGGGACAGCTCCTGACATCTCCTACTGCGGACCGCCAGAACCTGTACCTAAAACCCACGAAACAACTTGTGGGTGAGCGACGAATCGCCCAGTATGTGACCCAGAATTATCCCCTCAGGGATCCTCTATGGTCAAAGCACTTTTATTTATAAAATGAATACAATTAAAATATGCACATGTGTGAACCTATATCAATAGCTAATAGAATTTATAATACTTTTGAATGATGCATAAATCAAGTCGGAATCCAATACTCCTTGCACTGTGTGCCCAAATACAATAATAATAATAATAATATGGATAAAGTAAATCACCACATGCCATACCAATAGGATCAAAAGATCCAAACAATATAATCCAAAGACTGTGATCAGAGTGCAATGATACTCTATTTTTTATTAAATGAAATTGTTGATTTATCCTGGTTAAAAAGATAAAAGACAAAAATACCCTTTTCTGTTTTACTCTATTTTTTATTAATTATGGAATTTGATGGATCAGATCCTCATTCTCCTACCGCTCTTGCTCTCCATGTCCTGCAAAAGAGCATGTGCACAGCTATCATAAGAGATCAAGAGCATGTACATCTACCGAACTACTTACATTCAAGAGCATGTACACAGTGATCAAAAGAGGCCCACTTGTGATCACTGACACATACAAGGTATGCGAATTGAATATGCCATGAAGAATGAAAGTTTCTGGTTGGCTTGCAGCATCCTGACAATTGAAAACTTAAGCAAAACTGCAAAAGGGTATTTTATAAAATGCTAAACTGGTGTGTCTTGTGTAAATCGTCCGAGGAAACAGTTGACCATATGTTCAATAGATGCCCTTTAACTCTGCAGCTCCATATGATTCTGGCACAAAAGGAACCGAACAGGAAAGCAATCCTGGACCTCTAGGTACCACCAACGTAAGTAATCATGCACAACGAAATACCAAATGAGGCAAGGTCAGATATGCTTATATCACAATTTGTATTATAGAGAAAGAGGTGCACCAGGATTTGCAGAGATCAAGCCAAGAAAGTGGATGAACTGGTACATGAGATATTTGATCAATTGAGGCTACCACCGTACAACGTATGAGAATGTCATATCAAAATTATCAAATTTGACCCTCATCAAAATTGGAAGTATTGTGCTATGTCAGCAGAAGAACAAGTCCAAGTGAGATGTACACGGTTCATTACACCTCATGAAGGAATTCCAATCATGTTGCAACTGATATCAACACTGGAACAAGACTGGGCGTTTCCAACCAAAAGGCAAGAGGATATTATACCATCAGTGAAGAGGAGCACAAACAAAACAGGCTGCAAGGACAACAATCTATTCTTTTATGTTTTTTATGTTTTGAGTTCACCACATGTTTTCTTTTTCGTTTTATTACTCAAATGTTTTGAGTTCCTTATTTTCTACTTAAGTTACAAAAACATATAACTAATTATAATGAAATCAAAATATAGGCCTCACCTACATTTTCCTCAAAACAAAACAAAAAAACAATAAGGAGTTTATACGTGACATTATATCTTCACTAAAACTTGATGAAAATGAAGGTATACAGTAGAAAATAATCCAAACTCGTTGAATCTCATATATTCGGCTTGTCAATTTTGAATACTGAAACTAATGTTGATTTTTAGAAACAGTATCAAAACAGAGTTTGGTTCAGACTTTATCACAGCGATACACACAAATATTAAGAATATTAAAAATCAAACCAAAACTGATTTTTAGATCAGACTCAAATATGATCAGCAAGTTTCTTTAGATATTTGTTCATTTAAATCATAGAGAAAGAGTACAGGCATAATGGAAAAAAATGAATTAGACAATACTTATTAATGAATAATTAACTCTATGGGTAAATAGAAAAAAATAATTAAAGTTGAAGAATATATTAGATATAATAAAGAGTGCAAGGGCAAATAGAAAACTGAACAAGTTTTGGAGGGTAGATATGAAATTAACCCTTAAAATAAAGGATTAAAATGCCTCATGTTTTTTATACTTCATATTTTTTTTATACTTTATTGTACCTCATATGTTTTTTTTTTCAATTCCAAATAACCGATCCGAATTGATCAACATGATCTCCATATTCCATATTAAAATGTAGTTGGAAATCAAATTTTATATTTTTTTGGAAATTTTTTTTGTCAAATAACTACAAAATCATTATTTATGTACTATTCTAAAACAATTATTTTGTACCTATTTTAAAATATAGTTATTTTTTTAATATATAAAATTTGGTCTCCATGCAAATTTTAAAATAGAGATCATGTTGATCGGTTTAGACTTTAGATTGACCGTTTAAATTTTGAAAAACGAAGATAAAGAATATGAGAAATAATAAAACATAAAAGATATGAGACATTTAAGCTGTTCTTAAAAATGAGTTTTAACATAAATAACAATAAAATGGATAATTTGTGAGTTTTTGAAGTTTAGAAAGTTAAATATGACATTATGAATTTTAGAGGGCGAAATATGTAACTTCCCCCTATCATTTATGCATCTCTTGCTCTACCTTACACATAGATTCATTCCCAAAATCATCTTTTCTGGCATGGCTTTCAATATTTCTATTTTAAATTGTTGCATCCTGGTTCTTGGATGTTTGCTTTATTCTCATTCTTCACAAACGACCCTTGAGAAAAGAAGCAGAGACAATGCATGGCATGTCGTTGATGTCAGATCACTCTTGCCTACCTCTGTTTGCTCTTCTCTATTTAGGTACATTACAGTCTTGCATAATCTCTCCATTGATAGTAGCTTACATAAATAGTCAATTTCATACATAAAAGCAAATTTCCAAAAAAAAAAAAAAAAAGCATTGTTTAAGAAGATAAAAATGTTAAATGGAATCAGAGCACGCTACAAGTTTATTATTTTGTACCCTTTTGATCAGCTTATAGATGCAGCAGTTTGATTTTACAGTTAAAGAAATTCATATTCCAATTTATGCTGGTTCAAACAAGTACACTCGAAAAGGAAAACAAAAAATCCAACTATGTGATCTATTTAGAGATTCTTACTTTATAACTGCATTTTTATTTTAAATTATGCAATAGATATTTCTTTCATAGGTCATAGACATTATTATATTAATGATTTATCTTTAAATTTTAGGTTGATTTTAATTTTACTGTCTAATAAAAGCAAAAATATTAATTCCTATTTCCTCTATGCTTCACCAGAAAAAGATTTTAACAGACTGACAATCACCCACCGGCATGGCCCATGCTCACCCAGACTTACAAATTACAAACAATCTGATGCTCAAATCCTGAAACAGGATCAAGACCGTGTTAATACGATCCACCGCCATGTTTCATTGTCCGCACAATCTAGTATCCTCCGTGGGACTAGAAATTATGTTGTTAAATTCGGCATAGGAACCCCGAGGAAGGATTTCATTGTAGAAATCGACACTGGTTCTGATCTCTCTTGGATCCAATGTAAAACATGCAAAACTTGTTACAACCAAACACACCCACTTTTTGACCCAAAACTCTCAAGCACCTTTATCGAGTGTTCCGTGTTCATTCACGGATTCTTCTCAGCTCAAGGGGAGCTCCTGCTCCAGATCAGGGAAGTGTCGGTATGAGGTCAGTTATGGGGACAAATCACAAACTGAAGGTTTGTTTGCTCGGGACACTTTAACATTACTACCGACTGACACATTTCCGTACTTCATGTTTGGATATGGAATCAGTAATGCTGGGTTTTTTGGCATGCTAGATGGTTGATTGGGTTAGGCCAGAATAGAGTCTCACTAATTTCACAATCATATTGTAAGTATGGTGCTATGTTTTCGTATTGCCTTCCTTCGAGCTCTATTTAAACTGGATATCTCTCAATTGGAGAATACACGATGTCTAACGCTACTACTTTCACATCTATGGTACAAAAAACAAACACCCCATTGAACTACCATGTAAATCTAACTGCCTTAAAGATCGGTGGCCAGCTGCTCAACATATCTGCAATTGTATTTTCTGTTGGTACCATTATAGATTCTGGCACGGTGATAACCAGACTGCCACCTACAGCCTATATCAAACTTCGAGATTGGTTCCGACAGCTAATGAAAAGCTACCAGCCAGCACCGAGTTTCTCACTACTTGACACATGTTACAATTTTACCAAATATCAAATACCAACAATTTCTTTTGTCTTCTCCAATGGTGCTACCCTTGATGTTAATTTCACCGGCTTAGTGTTTGTGTCAAAGTTGTCTCAGGTATGTCTGGTATTGGCTGGAATAGCCATGATTCTGACTTAGCAATCATAGGCAATACACAACAGAAGAGCCAGGTTATATATGATATTGCCAATCAGAAAATTGACTTCGGATCGGAAGGCTGCAAGCTGCAAGTAAAGATTAATTTCTCGTATTATTGTTAGAATAAAAGAAAAGAATGAAAATATTATATACTTTTCACATATCCGACAGTTGACTGGGTAAAATTTATAGGAAAATTAATGGGCCGAACCTGGC
Organism: Carex pumila; assembly: GCA_033356055.1. Taxonomy (NCBI): domain Eukaryota; kingdom Viridiplantae; phylum Streptophyta; class Magnoliopsida; order Poales; family Cyperaceae; genus Carex; species Carex pumila. Next base: position 38,642 of record JARJHM010001116.1, on the reverse strand, counting down.
CTGCAAAAGATCCTAACCCCTGGTTGTATTCTAATTGTCTTATTTCATTAACCACTTTATAAGAATTCATGGGCGGGAAAAAAATATAAAGAAATGAGGAGGAACTCAATTACCATAATTTTGAGCTACCACTTACTACAAAGTTATCATAATTATTTTTTACATTTTTAAATTTTAATTCATTGATTCAAATTGTTCAATATGATTTCCACAATAAAATGTACTTCCATATCAAATTTTACATGTTTTTTTAACTTTTTTACTATTTATTAAGATGAGTACAAAATTCAATAGTTGCATTTGACTAGTTTTTATAAAATACTTAATAAATAGTAAAAAAAAAATTTTAAAAATGTAAAATTTGATCTGCAAGCATATTTTATTGTGGAGATCATGTTGAACGGTTTAGATCTACGATTTAGACTTTGAAAATGTAAAAAATAGTTACAATAACTTTGTGGTAACTCAAAATTATAGTAATCGGATCTCGTCTTAAAATATATTTCTGTATAAAAATTATAAGGAAATATCAGGTTCAAGTCAGAAATCCTAGTGGACTCGCAGTCGCAATTCTACTGGGAGATATATCTCCATCTGGACTAGAAGTCTAGAATGTACAAAAAGGTAGAAACCCATAGTAAAGTACAAAATACTTTATTTATCATCATGACCATTCATACTCTTTCCCTCCATTCATTCAATTAGTGTTCCCTCTATTCTTTTTTATTCAATTATTGTTATATACTTGGTCATACTCTTTCCCTCCATTCATTCAATTAGTGTTCCCTCTATTTTTTTTTATTCAATTATTGTTATATACTTTTTTATTGTTCAAGTTAGGGGGTCAATCTATAAAATTTTCATGCTACAAATGCAGGTCAATATTATCGTATCTTTAGCATTTTATCCTATACTATATAGAAAATTGTGTATAAGTACAAAAAAATTAAAATAAATGGAGGTAAATTGACCTCTATTCATTGAATGTACCTACGCCTCTGATTAGACTGATTTTGATGCGACATATTTAAAGTGGAAAACACATGACGTGTCATGACTAACACAGTGATTTTGGTTTTGATACCATGTCATGACTAAATCTATTTTTCACAGGTCTTACTGTACCGTATCATGACAAAAACATCGAGGAATGATCATGGGCTCACGGCATGTGAATAGTCACGCCACACGACTCACACCATGTTTAAATGTGTCATTATCAAACGTGTCATATCTATATGTGACTGATCACGTTTGATCAGGTTTAACTATTTTTCATAAATTAGGTTGATTTATTTTAGATTCACCATAAACAAGATCTAACGATATTCTAATTACATGTGACTAGATATTTCACATGACGTGTTGTGCCGTATTATATTTTTTAAAAAATAATTACATCACACAAATGATCACGACACAGAATACACGAGTTACGATACGGAACTAACATATGTATCGTATCATTCTATGATGAAACCAGCTCCATGGTGCCATTTTCCCCGCTGCCACTTCTCTAGCCTCTAATTGAAGACATCGTCGTAATAGATGTTTAAATAATAATTAAACTAATTAAACTATTAAATGACATTCCGTCCTAATAAAAATTTTAAATGACTTGCTACATTAAATTTCTAAAAGATAACGCCTAATAATTACATTAATTCCTTTTTGTTATTTATTGGAGATTTATTAATTATTAGTGATGACTGATGACCTTCGAGTCATTTCTCCCGTCTGGTCAACTAAATCGATTTTAAGATATCACAATGCGTTTTGCGAGGTGACGGGAGTCGCAAGGTTGCATGTCACAATTAATGCGTTCCATGAGGTGACGGGAATCGGACGGATTTGTCTTTTCACGGCTTCCTGAGTTCTTTCATCATTCATATAAAATGTGTTTAATTATTTGTAACTTAATTCTGTTTCGAAATGAAACGGAGCTAGTGCTTTTCTATAAAAAAAAAAAAAAATGTGGTTAAGATAAGAAATTCTTAAATTAATACAATTTTTAGGGATAGGTTTTCAACGTTTTGCAAAAGATTTACCTGTGGTCAAAATTTGTTGAATGCATGCAATTTCTTTTAGTAATTGTCTTTTTTTTTAAATCTAATTTTTTTTCTTCACTAATTAAATATGTGTTTTTTAAATCTGGTTTGTTGTCTCATGTTTTTTATGTCTCCGCATTTTCAGTCAAAATTTAAATACTGCCTCTTTTATGTCTAATTGATATTTTACAAAATTATTGATCTAACGGTCACTATTGATTTTATTATTTTGTTAAGTCACTGTTGGATCAACAATTTTGTAATAATAAATAGTAAAAAAAAATCAGAAAAATGTAAAATTTGGTCTCCAAGCACATATTAATATGGTGAACAAGATGAACAGTTTGGATCGGCCATTTGAATTTTGAATTTTAGATTTATGATCCAATGTACAAACCCCTCAATGCATTGCAATGCACCATAGCCCATCTCTATATATTTACATGTGTTAAGGGTGGGCATAGAATTTCTCTTTTTTATTTTTTATTTTGTTCTCCAGAGTATTATATTATCTCATTCTGGAAGGAATTAGGAAATGTGTATATATATATATATATTGAGAAAAGTTGGTATTTAATGAATATATTTTGTATGGCGCAAGATCTAATTAGAATTAGTTAATGTAGCAAGTAGATGTTTGAATGGAATAATTAATTAATTTTAGAATTTAGATACTGCACAATTCCTTCTATTATCCATAGATAATCAATATTGTGTAAGTGTGTATAATCGGTAAACGTCTACACATTTGATTTTGAGGCCGAAATAATTATATATGTTGGGCTTTAATTTGGCTTTAATACATTTATCTTCAAATTAACTCCTGATTTTAATTAGCATATTAATTTGCTACAAATTAAACTGCAACTCGATCATATTAATTTGCGTAGCATAGAGGGCCTCCGTGTAACGGCTCAATATTTGAACTTTTTAAAATCCTAACGGTTGATCGAAATCATTCATCTTGTTCTCCATATTGATATGTGTTTGGAGATCAAATTTTACATTTTTTGGAATTTTTTTATTATTATTTTAGATTTATTGAAAATCGCTGTTTTCAGCAAATCTGGACCATAAAAAACAGCGATTTTCAATAAATCTAAAAAAATAGTAAAAAAATTCCAAAAAAATGTAAAATTTAGTCTCCAAACACATATTAATATGGAGAACAAGATGAACGGTTCGGATCAAGGATTTTGAAAAGTCGAATATTGAACCGTATTACGGCCAAATCGTAATATGCATAGTACCATAGACTCACTCTTAAAGAATGTTTTAGTCTGCCTTATTATCGATCATATAAAACATCAAACAGACATAAGAAGGAAAATGATAATTAATTAACAGAGAATAAGAACAAGGAAAACGTACTCCACTGATGCACCGTCCGATCCATATACCAACCAGAGTGATACAATACGCCGATGACACACTCATAATTACAGAAGCACACTCGACCACGTTATAGCAAGAGAGGAATAGACGTGTCTTTTCTCAAGAGGGTAAGGAGGTGCCCATACTGGTAAATGAGATACAACTTCAAATGAAATCATGGTGCACCGTGTTATAGACCAGGGGCATTAACGGGTCAGAGTCAGCAGAAAAGAGAGCAATCCTCCTGCTACATTTTATTAGAAGTTCTATTTGATAGATAGTTTTATTGATATTGCTCATGTAATTTAAGGCTATTATGGTATTTGAACTTGTTGCCATTCTAACGGATGCTTTTTCATATGTATGTCTGTGACTGTGAGTGAATTTTACTGGACCATTAGAGCATACACCAATCTGTTCGAAACAGAGTTCCAAACTTCCTGTGCGTATCAACATTTAAAAAAAAGATGCAGCAGCGTTTCTAGATAGCCACCCGTACATGTGTGGCAATGTGGCTCAACATTAAAACCTCTGCGAATTGTTACCTCGTGAGTAAGATTTTTATCCTTGAGCAACAAGCAAGGAAACACTGTGGCAATGAGAGGTGCCTTGGCTTGTCCTTAGAGTTACTGATCTGATATGTTAAGGACTGGTAAATTTGGGGTGCCACATTCTCCAGCAAAAGGTAGTGCTTCTCTCACGAAGGAAATGGTCCGGCCATCTCTAATGTTCCATAACCAGCACCAGTCAAAAATCCATTTTAACGATCCTCTCTTCCTGGCCCATGGCTACCTAAAACTCCGCCAACCGCTGACCGCCGATTGCCGATCGCCATTTCAAATAATTATTTTTAACGGGCTTTTCTGATGGACTAAGGCCTTGGATGAGTTGGAGTTCAAATTTTTTATTTTTTCACCTTTCGGAGAGCCTGCCAATTCCATGGCAGAGTCAAATTGAAATAATTAAGAAAGCCAGAGTACGGAACAGTTCGGAGTAGAAAAGTTCAGCTAGAGCTTGCAATTGAATGGGAACAATAGATGGAAGCTTGCTTTATTAGTCACTGGAGATTTTCAGAATTCCTCCACTGATTTCCTTGAAGCTTGCTTTATTTTCAACATACAAATTAATTCTGTTCATTCACTTGAATATACACGTAAAAAACCTTAATTTGTCAATTTGGGGGATGAAAGGGGTGGGAGCAAAGACTCAAAAAGAACCAAAAACAAAATATAGTAAATTAAATTCAACACATTTATACCATAGCAAAATAGCAACAAAACTTTTGGCTGTCTGATGAAAATTCCAAATACTATCAATACCACAGACAAAAACACTAGATTAAACATTACTTTGTTCCACAGACAAAAGAAATACAAAATCTAAGCAGGGATGCTTCCGCGCTTGCCGCCACCACCACCAAGCTTGGGACCTTTGGTGGGCTTTGGGGCAGCACCTTTGGCAGCACCTTTTGAGGACTTGGCCAACATTTCTTGCTTCTTTGCCTTCTTCTCATCCTTCGTCTTCTTGATACGCTCCTTTGATCTCACTATAATGGATATGGAAATTCAAATCTTTAAACTGTCTTGCAAAAAAAGCTTAATGAAAAAATTCACATATCCCCTTCTATATTATACCCAGCTTTTAATCAAATCCCAAAATGGTACAGCAATTTGAAGTACACCCTAATTTAAATAGAAATGACAAGTTCTGACATACCGAAGAGCAGCCTCTCTGGCAGCATCCCTGACCTCAGACTTCTCAGCCCTCTTCTTCTGGATGACCTCAAGAGTAGCCCCCACAATAGACCTTGAGTAGGGCTTCTTGGCAGCTCTGCGCCTCTTCTTCACTCCCTCAGCTTGGATATCATGCACTTGCCAATTTTTAACCATTCATTTCTAGAAAGCAGCATTTAATTTAATTTACAATGGATACATCAAAATAAAGCAATAGCATTAGCATATTGATTTATAATTTAAACAGACAAACTTGCAGAGCATTTATTACTTGATGAATTAATTATATAAGAAAATTGACAAAATAGCAGCTACATCCAATGTTACACAACATTAGCTCTTACCCCTGGTAAACCAATGCAACTATTGCAGTGCTGTGACACCATACAGCAAAAGGCAATACAAAATACCATCAAGGAGTTTACTCGTTATACACAATTTTAACCAGCATGTCCATACAGCAACACAGTAACCAACAACACAATATGAGCCAATATGAATAATTTACAATAAATAATAAGAAATTTACCTTCTTGTGCTGCTTACGGTACATAGCAGTCCACGTGAGCTTGGCTGGCTTGAGTCTGTTGTGGAAGTATCACTTGCATTTTGAGTTGGCGAACAAGAACACCTATCACCAAGTAAACTTAATTTCAGTACAAAAAAAAAAACTAGCATTTTACATCCTACTAAACACATTGAAAAAATTACCTGGGAGTCAGCACGAACAAAACGAATACCCTTTCCAGGATAGATCTTCTGTCCACTGAAACGGCAAAGCTCTGTCCTGTAATCAAGTAACAGCTACATAGAAAATACATTAGAAAACAAAATCAAGCCTCTAATTATGATTTTCCTAGCTGAATTTTAATAAAAGATATACAAACAATACAAATCCTAGCTCGGGATGAAAATGAAATCTACAAAAAAAACAGAAGAACAAGATCGAACAACTTACTTTAACACCATTTTCTCAGCCTTACGTTGCCTTCACATTTCTCCTGAAACTACAATGAATGAAAATTAAACTAAACTGAATGAAAATAAATTTAAGCATGAGCAAACGGGATCTACGAATCATTGATAACAGACCAAACATCTCTACAACACAATCACAGAAAAGAAGTATATACTCGCTCTGGTTCTTTCCTTTCTTTGGTCAAGGTGGAGAAGGGCGGGTCCAATCCACGCTTCTGAAAGAAAAGAGAGACGGGGCAGGGCGGCTAGCTGGGTACCAAAACATGTACCAGGGAAAATAAAAGAAAAGGAAAAACAACTAGTACAGGTATAAGGAGCAAAAACCAAAAGATGTACCAGTACTGAAGGGTACCAAAAACTAAACTTATCTCAATGTTAGTCAGAGTCAGGTATAAGGAAGGAGCATATCATATCATCCATCATATTCATATAATTTACCATTTATGCCATCGTCTAAGGAAACAATGTTTAAAGTTAAACCAAGAAGAACTCATTTCATTTCATTTGGGGACACTAAAATAAGGTCGCCTAATTCTTATAATTTTACGATGCCAAGATAGCATAGAAGAAGAGGACATTTTTATCGGAACGAGTGAAAAAACGAAGAAATCTAACCTTGCAAGGAGGAGTTGCGGCGCCTCTAGGTTTTTCGAGCAAGCACTGCCTATACTAAATATACGCCTCTGGGTTTTTGGAGTGCTTATTATGGGCCCATAATAACACAACGGGCCATAATTCTCTTTGTTAATGGGCCTTCTCCAAAAATAATATTTACACAGACTCAACTCAGACTCAGACTCAACTCCGGAGTCGGGACATCAATTAAGAACAGCTAGCGCTAGCTCATTAAAATTCTAAGCTATATACAACAATGAACAATCGAAAATGGCGAACTCGATAAACTCAGGATCATATAATACCAGAATTAATTAAGCAACAGGGTAAATACTAAATAGCTTTTTCACCATGATTGTTTAAGATATAACCAAAATTGCCCAAAATAGCTGTGAAGAAATGGATGGCAAACATTGTCCATGCAATAACTCTACAGGAGAGGGGCAGCTTGAAAGAATACAAACATGCAGGGTACGCCACGCTAATCAACAACGACACCACTGCACAAATCCACCTCAATTTCAGTGTCAAGACAGAACGTTCCGGGTCCAATATGATGAATTTGTGCGCACAGAAGACGTAAACTTGAACCAGAACAGCCACGATGAAAAACAGAGCTATTGTTTGTATGCTATATGAAGTACGGAAACTAGCTATGCAAATCACAGGGATATCACAAAAGAGAAGGAACAAAGCGGTTACCAGCACATTGCCGTTCTTACTCAGTTCGCAGCAGGGCTGGGAAGGTTGAATTTGAATTTGAATTTGCATTTGCATTTGCGGGATGGCATGATTTGCGTGCGCATGCATCAACATCCATTGGAGATTTTCATATTTGTATACAGCGTCGCACCGCATGAGAAAAAGCAAATATTAATTGGAATGGAATGGAGAATACTAAAGATTGCGTGCTTAATTTGCCATTTTTACCCTTTCATATGCTTGAAAAAGAATCCTAAAGATAGAATATATGATTGCTAGACACTTAATTTGTTATCTTTAATATCACTCATATTCATGATATATATATATATAGCTTTCTTGATGGAGCATATATATGTGCCATAAGCAACAAAACATTTAAGCGTACATATATATTATACATGAATGTGCAGATAGTCAGCTCAGCTGCCATCATATATAATTCATAATTAAGGTTGAAGAGCTAGCTAGCGTCGACGCCTCCTGATCAACATCCATCTATATATAAATTGCTTGTCCCAATTCCAAAGCTCATCATCGATCATCAGAGAAATTAAGGCAAGCACTACCATATTGACCATCGATCTGTGTCTGCTACTAGCTTCAACGTGCATGCTAGCTTCTTGCAATTAATACTCTATCACCATTGCAAGACATTAGGGAGAGCTAGCTAGCTAACTAGGGATGAATTTAAGGTGATGATGCATATGTTGATGAAGTGGTGCATATGTTGATGTCTTCTATATATTATGTGGCCACAAACACCACTTCATCCCTTGCAAGATATATATATATATAGAGAGAGAGAGAGAGATGAGTTATGCTGCATTGCAATACATAGAGGGATTTGTGCATTGGACCATAAATTTAAAATTCAAAATCTAAATGACCGATCAAAACTGTTCATCTTGTTCTCCATATTAATATGTGCTTGGAGACCAAATTTTACATTTTTTTTGAATTTTTTTACTATTTATTAAGTATTTTACAAAATTGTTGATCCAATGGTCGCTGCTGATTTTACTGTTTTGTTAAGCCGCCGTTGGATCAACAATTTTGTAAAATAATTAATAAATAGTAAAAAAAATTCAGAAAAATGTAAAATTTGGTCTCCAAGCACATATTAATATGGAGAACAAGATGAATGGTTTGGATCGGCCATTTGGATTTTGAATTTTAGACTTATGGTCCAATGCACAAACCCCTCCATGCATTGCAATGCACCATAGCCCATCTATATATATATATATAGGAATATGCTAGCATGCTATGCATAGCATAGAGTCCCTCCGTGCAACGGCTTGGATTTTGACTTTTCAAAATCCTAACGGTTGATCTAAACCGTTAATCTGGTTCTCCATATTAATATGTGTTTGGAGACCAAATTTTACATTTTTTGAAATTCTTTTACTATTGTTTTAGATTTATTGAAAATCGCTATTTTTAGCAAATCTAGACCATAAAAACAGCAATTTTCAATAAATCTAAAGAAATAGTAAAAAAATTCCAAAAAATATAAAATTTGGTCTCCAAACACATATTAATATGGAGAACAAATGAACGGTTCGGATCGACCGTAAGAATTTTGAAAAGTTAAAATCCAAGCTGTTGCACGGAGGGGCTCTATGCTATGCATAGCATGCTAGCATATTCCTATATATATATATATATATAGAGAGAGAGAGAGAGAGAGAGAGATGGGCTATGGTGCATTGCAATGTATAGCATCTTTTGTACATTGCATTATAAATTACCGGATTCAAAGTCCAAATAACCGATCCAAACCGTTAATCTTGTTCTTCATATTAATTTGTATTTGGAGACCAAATTTTATATTTTTTGAATCAACAATTTTTAAAGTGACTTAATAAATAGTAAAAAAATTCAGAAAAATGTAAAATTTGGTCTCCAAGCACATATTAATGAGTATGCCTAATATAACATCAGTGTCATTTCAGTCTATATAACACCAACTCCAAAACCTATCAAATCGAGTTCAAATGGTGAATCCAAACCGTTCAAACTGATCTACTTCATTAGTTGTGCGTTTACATGTAAAATTTATAAGTTTTTTAGTTTATTTGATATCAAGTCAAGCGGTCAAATGTGTGAGTTTTTAAGTTAATTTTAATACATTCATTTTTCAAATTTTTTGCCACTTGATTTGATACTAAAATAACTCGCAAATATAAAAAGTTTGCATGTAAACGCATCACTCATAAAGTAAGGTTTGAACGGTTTGGTTTCACCATTTGAACTCAATTTGATAGATTTTGGAGTTGGTGTTTTGGATTCACCCTAGTTTTGTGTGATGTGCTCATCAAGAGGAGTTGGTGAGCACATCTCCAAATGACTATCGGATTGACTCTGAATTACGAATCTAAAACGTTGAAATTCAAGTACTTCATGAGTGATGCATGTATAAGCAAATTTTTTTAAGTTTTGAATTCATTTAGCACATGGTCAAGCGGTCAAAACAATGAATATTATATAAATTTTTTTAATTGTTTTATGTATTAATTTTAAAAAAAATTTGATGTACATGCATCACTCACGAAGTACTTGGATTTCAACAGTTTGGCCCGTAGAACATTTTCAACACAGAATGCCGAAATGGGCCTCCACAAGATGCGAATTGGAGGATTCTAAAGAGTTAATTTAAAAAACAAGTTCCAATTAATTATAGGTCAAGCGCCTTTTCGATCAAATAGAAAAAAAAAAAAAAAAAAAAAAAAAACTAGGTAATGTTGAGGATTATATTCATTGAAATCTATCTCCTAGTTTTGATTCAATGTATCAAGATATTGGAATTTACTTACCATATCTCTCATTCAATGTAGCAAGATTCATTCACTGCAACGTACTTTTCCATTTCCCCACCATCATGTGATAGAAGAAAATTAGTGATGGTCAAACCCGAGGCAATGTACGTATAAATTTTCAGATCATACTTTAATTGTGGAAAATTTGGTGCATGTCATCTGAAGTTTACCCTAGTTAGTTTACTAGCTTTCACCTATATATATATAAAGCCCCTCATTATAATTGAATCTTCCCAAAGCAAAACATCAAAAGTCAAAACCCAAGACTCAAGTTCCAAATTAAATCAAAGATATATATCTATATTTATAATGTCATCTCAAGCATCAGTCGACCTCAAAATACAACATCCTCAGAACTTTCGCTTCAACTCAATCCCAGACTCACATGATTGGTCGTCTCATCTCTATGATCATCCATCTGTCGAACCCATTGGTCTTGATTCCGTCCCAGTGATCGATCTAAATGATCCAAACTTAATTAATTTACAAAATAGGTAAAGCATGTCAAGAATGGGGAGTTTTCCTGATAAGGAATCATGGCATTGAACCGGAACTTTTGAACCGGTTCGGTTCACAAATCCATCGGTTATTTGCACTGCTGGTAGAAGTTAAGCTCAAGGTAGCCAAGACTAAAGGATCTGATGCAGGCTATGGTGGTGCACCTATCTCTCATCTTTTTCCCAAGTTCATGTGGTATGAAGGATTTGCCATTCAAACTGGCTCTCTTCTTCACCAGGCACAGATACTTTGGCCCGATGACTATTCTTCATTTTGGTAATCTTTAATTTATTCCTACGTACATCTAGAAAAAAAACTTTCTTAATTTCTACTGATAAGATAATTGTCTACATACAGCGCGGTGATAGAGGAATACAAGAAAGCCATAAAGCCACTAGGCCATAGATTGATGCATTTGATATTGCTTCTTTCATTGGGATTGACTGAAGAAGAAATAGACAATACCCTAATAGGAGATTCCAGAAAAATAAAGAATGCATTGCATCTGAACTCGTATACCCTGCTTGTCCCAATCCAGATCAGGTTGTCGGCCTGGCGCCCCACACTGACACTGGCTTTGTTGCTGTTTTGTACCATAATGGAGTAAGAGGGCTTCAGGTCTTAAGGTGCAAAGATGATGTTGGCCCGGCAAGATGGGTTACGGTACCGGTGGTACCTAACACATTTGTAGTCAATATTGGTGATCTCATGCATGTTCTGTCTAATGGAACGTTTCACAATGTTGTGCACCGGTCCACAGTGAGCAAGACAAACCAACGACTGTCAGCTGCGTATTTCTTAGGGCCTCAACTTGATGTCAAGGTAGGGCCTCTTAGTGAGTTAACGGGACCGGAGCAGGGCCCACCACTATATAGGCCAGTGACGTGGCCGGAGTTGCAGAAGTTGAAGAGTATGCTTTATGATAAGGCTCTTCCATCAATGAAAGTAGATGGCAAAAATAAAGGAGGGATTGAGTGAGAGAGACGATCGATACTAATTAATTCGTAAGCTATACATGATATCTTTTGTTGCTATGAGCATATAATGATTATTTCAATATATATAATAATAATAAGTAATTTGAAAAATATGTAATATTTTTTTAATAAAAGATGTAATTTATTTTTATGTCATTGAATCAATGTCATATATATATATATATATATATATATATCAAGCAGACCTTAATTTGAGCGGGTGCATGCTACGTACTTTCAGATCAAAGAATTAATGTTTTAGCCTGCCTCATTAATTATCATATAAACCATCAAACAGACATATATAAGAAGGAAAATGATATGATAATTAATTAACAGAGAATAAGAACAAGGAAAACGTACTCCACTGATGCACCGTCCGATTCATATATATATATATATACCAACCAGTGTGATACAATTAATACGCCAACACGCTCATAAATATTACAGAACCACACTCGACCACGCTATAGCGAAAGAGGAATAGACTGACGTGTCTTCTTCCCAAGAGGGTAAATGAGATAATGGTGCGCCGTGTAATAGACTGACCAGGGGCATTAACGGGTCGGAGTCAGCCGAAAAGAGAGCAATCCAGCTGGTACTGCGTTTTATTGGAAGTTCTATTTCATACAATGTTATTTGAACCAGATCGGACATCAATTCGGTAATTAAATCTTCGATTAAACGGTTTACTGATCGGACCAATAGATCAACCGGTTTAGTTGCTAATTTATTCAAATACAAACAAATATATATGAGATATGATGATTGTTATAAATCATTGTTTAATATTGTATCTGTGAAAATTCACACATACATTTTCAATAATATAGTATAAATCAATTAATATCTATATTTCAAAATTTAATATTGTAATATTCCGTCACGTCAATTTTTATTTGTTTATTTTTATTTATCAATAAACCTAGAAGTGAATAATTAATACTCATACTTTATGTATAAAACCTGAGATACAAATAAAGATATATGGAAGTATTATATTCCTTTTCTTAGTCATTTGATATAGCCATAGATAATAAACCAAAGTATATAATTGCTCAATTAAACCTTTTGAAACAAAATACATAAAAGCCCAAAGTTATTCTTCTGAACCAATCAAAGTGGTAGGTCTGTAATCATGCACGTACTCAAATCTACAAACATTTTAGCGGTGGTTTCCGAATCGGTCAGAAATATAGTGCTCATGATTTTATTTCAAATATAGATTAAAAAGGCATATCACTAATCACTCCGTAATTCTATCAAATTCCATAATTACGCTAATTGAACTTGGACACTGACACGCCTAGATGCATCAAGCAAATTCTCTACAAATAATGATGCAGTATGCTGCTATTTCATTCGCCAGCTAGCAGCCTAGCACCATAAAAGCCCCTTCCCTCCCAGTCTTGCATACTATAACTAACCCTAGCAGCCTTCAACTCTCTTGTCTCTCTTCCTACTCCCTCTAAATTTGCAACCATCCGAGGCACACAAGGATCCATCATGAGAGCTGCTGCCGCGCATGCACCGGCCCCCTCCGCTTCGCCACATACCAGCCACTACCAAGGCAGACGGCCGCCCGGCAGCCACTGTGGCCCATGCGTCACCGGCCCCCTTGTCTTTTCTCGTACGTGCTTTACTTGCAAGATAACTCCAAATCAAAAAAAATAATCACTGTATACATGATGATAAATTAATTATTTAATCACTATATGATGATTTCTTGTTCGGATGAATTTATTAAATAATAAATTAGTAGTAAATGGTTGTTAGTTAACGTTACATTGGTTCTCATCTTTCTGTTTTACATGTATTAATTGAATCGTATCTTCACATTATTATTTTCTGATTAATCTTTTAGATAATGTCGTACATTATGTTTATTTTTTATTTTTTATTTTTTTTGTATCAACCGTTTATAATTAAATATCTATCTTAGATCTCATATATTTTTTCTTTATGCTTTACTGTCTCATTCATTCACTTCTAAATCTTTGTTGAGATAAACTATATTTACTTTTATTAATTACTCTAATTATTTTCAACAGTGAGGATAAATAAAAATTATCAATCTCTAAATAGCTATATTTTCAAGAACTAAATTAGATAAAGTTATGATGCATTATGTACTATTTTTTTTTATAACCAACCTTTGATTTTATTTTCGGTTCTTGTTAGAAAATAAATTAGGTTACAATGACCTGTATATATGTTTAAGTCTTTATTTACCTTTTTCTACTTTCGATTCTTAAACAAAATTTCAAGTAGGTTGTAAATGGCTAAAGTATATGAAGTATTGTAGACAAGTAATGTCAAGCGATATTAATTAGAGTTATATTTACGTAATTTAGGTCCAAATTCCGAAGTGTTAGAAGAGTGGAAGAATAAATAAGAAATTACTATAATAACAGGTGCGAGTTTCCTAGACTTTATAAAACTATTTTATTTTCCGATTGGTCATTCAACTGTTTATTATTATTGCATTTGTTGGATTTATGCATGTTGTTTTCGAACCAATCGACTTGAGTAGACATAAATATTTTGCATGAAATTATAGGATTCATATATTGACCAATGGACTTGCATAAATAGGATGTGTTGAGCATGGCATGAACTGTGTGATTGAATAAATGTAAATGTGCTTTGAAAACAAACGAACATGGTAATTGAACAGGGGCCAATATGCTTGCATATTGGGATGTATACATTGGGTTTAGTTTCGACTGGACCCCTCGTTAACGTGACTGTAGGCGAAAGCGTTGTCACGGATGTGATTGTAGGCTGACGCGGTCCTTTCACGGACGTGATCGTAGGCGCAAGTGGTCCTTTCACGAATGTGATTGCAGGAGGAAGCGGTCCTGTCACGCCAAGACCTAGCGGCATATGAATTCACCGTCTAGTGAGGCAAAAGAACAAGATTAATGGATTTTTGTTTAAATAAATAAAAGTAAATGAATGAAGTAACAATAGGATATGCATTGCATTGGAAGCATACACATTTTATTTATGTATTTTCATATTTGTGAATATAAGTAAATGTTTTATAAGCTCTAGGCTGGAACTAAATCCCGCACTGAGAGAATGTTCGATCTCTCACCCGTTCCACTTTTATGTGGGTTCCAGGTAATGAAGTAGAAGGATTCGAGCAAGAACAAGAGTGAGACTAAGCGGGAAGGCTTATGATTAATAAATTGCCACATGTTGTTTAGTTTTATTTCCATGATTCAATAATTGATAAATTGAGTCGGCATGGCAGTGTCGTGTTGATAGCCATGTCGGCCGTGATCATTTGTTTAACTCTTTTGCTTATGAAATAAATGTGGCTTTATTTATATTTTTATTTATAATGTATGTGATGTGTCCATGCCTTACGTAGAAATACGTGGCGGCGGGTTGTCCCGGGGTGTGACAAATATCTAACCAGAATGGTAATACCGATTTTATTAAAATTGATCAGATATTTTTCTTTGTAGGGAAAAATATAATCACTCAACTTTATTTATTTTTATTTGATAATTATCAAGATGCAATTTTGATAAATAGTTGCACAAATTTTAATCAATAATAAAATAACAGTAATTTTGTTTTGAAAAGAAACAAATATATACATAATACAATACACAATACTTCTTGTAAAATAACTAAAATATTTGAGATTTAATGTGCAAATTTCACAAGATAAATCAAATACTAATCTATGTACCCTTTGATTTATCACAAGGGCATGTACGGTCATGGTAGCCTACTAGTAGCTACCTACTTTTTCTCTCTCTCTCTCTCTTTTATTTAATGCATGAAAAAAACACTAAAAACCGACCAGTTACAAAAAACAGTTCTTTTCTTTGAAAGAAGGCGCGGTTTTTTAGCCAAAACCCTGTTCATTACCGGTTCAATAGCATATGCAGTCGGTTAAACAAACCAAATCAGAAAAGGAGCCGGTTCCGGTTTATTCCAACCGGACCGCTCGGTCCGGTTTTAATAACAGTGATTTAATAGATAGATTTATTGATATTGCTCATGTAATTTAAGGCTATTCTGGTATTTCAACTGGGCTTCGACCTAGCAGACTATGACATTGTAAATATTTTTTATTACTTTGAGCGTTAGTGAGCCATTGCTCACTGACCTTCAAAAAACCATGCCCTTGTACAAAATTGCATCAATCACCTTGCCTTCATCGTGCCCTTAGCTTTGCGCCACATTCGATCAACGTACTAATTATGCCCGATCAGATCAGTGTACTGATAAGAGAATTTCAGAAAACTTCAATGCCATTTCTCGCTTTGAATGGGAATTAGTGGTTCCGATCATATCCTAATTATGCCCAATGTTAATAAAAGTTAGGCTTTTTTTTTAAAACTTGACTGATGCAACCAAGGATACATTAGAATTAAAAGTGCTTGAATACAGTAAATTAAAATAAAAAAGAACCAAAAACAAAATATAATCAATTAAAATCAACACAGTATACCTTACCAAAATAGCAACAAAACTTTTGGCTACAGGTCTGACGAGAATTCCAAAATCTATCAATACCTCAAACAAAAACACCATATTAAACATTACTTTGATCCGCATACAAAAGAAATACAAAATCTAAACAGGGACGCTTCGGCGCTTTCCGCCGCCACCAACAAGCTTGGGACCTTTGGTGGGCTTTGGGGCAGCACCTTTGGTAGTACCTTTTGAGGACTTGGCCAACATTTCTTGCTTCTTTGCCTTCTTCTCATCCTTCGTCTTCTTGATACGCTCCTTGATCTCACTATAATGGATACAGACAGAAATTCGAATCTTTAAACGTCTTGCAAAAGAAGCTTGATGAAAAAATTCACATATTCCCTTCTATACTATACCCAGCTTTTAATCAAATCCCAAAATGGTACAGCAATTATGAGAAGTTATGACAAACATACCGAAGAGGAGCCTCTCTGGCAGCATCCCTGACCTCAGGCTTCTCAGCCCTCTTTTTCTGGATGACCTCAACTGTAGCCCCCACAATAGATCTTGAGTAGGGCTTCTTGGCAGCTCTGCGCCTCTTCTTCACTCCCTCAGCTTGGATATCCTGCAATTGCCAATTTTTAACCATTCATTTGCAGAAAGCAGCATTTAATTTACAATGGATACATATTGATTTATAATTTAAACAGACAAACTTGTAGAGCATTTATTACTTGATGAATTAATTATATAAGAAAATTGATAAAATAGAAGCTACACCCAATGTTACACAACATTAGCTCTTAACCCTGGTAAACCAATGCACTATTGTAGTGCTGTGACACCATACAGGAAAAGGCAATACAATATGAGCATATCCATACAGCAACACAAACAGGGCTTCAGTACACAGTAACCAACAACACAATATGAGCCAATATGAATAATTTACAAGAAATAACAAGAAATTTACCTTCTTGTGCTGCTTATGGTACATAGAAATCCATGTGAGCTTGGCTGGCTTGAGCCTGTTGTGGAAGTACCGCTTGCATTTTGACTTGGCGAACAAGAACACCTATCACCAAATAAACTTAATTTCAGTACTTTGGTACTAAAACAACTAGCATTTTACATCCTACTAAATTACCTGAGAGTCAGCACAAACAAAACGAATACCCTTTCCAGGATAAATCACTAGTACAAAAAACCTCTTCACTGACTGCTTAAATACCTCAACACTAACTGTTATAGCGGCGTCAGTAAAACCAGCGCCAGTGAAGATTACCATTTACTGACTCTCTAAAAAGAGTCAGTGTTGAGTTCAACACTGACTGTTTTAAAGAGTCAGTGCTGAGCACCAACACCGACTCTTTTCCAAAAGAGTCAGTGTTGAGCACCAACACCGACTCTTTCCGAAAGAGTCAGTGTTGAGCACCAACACCGACTCTTTTCAAAAGAGTCAGTGTGAGCTCAACACTGACTGTCAGTGTAGATGTTAAAAACGTCAGTATATATATTATTAAAAACAGTCAGTGTTTGTTTTATAACCGTGAGTTTTGATATAAAAATTTCAGCATGGTTCTGTTTATATTTGGGCTAGCCTCCATATTTTTGCTAGCCATATATTAGTATTTAACAATTGTTGATGTTAAACAAAGTATCATACAAATAATTTAGACAACATAATATATTCATTCACCATTTACCAAAAAAACACAACATAATAGATTCATTCACCAAAAAACACACTATAACAAAATTTACATGACAAATATGAACAACATATGCAACTAAAATATGAACAACATATGTAACTAAAATATGAACAAAATATGCAAATATAACAAAATTTACAAAGCATTACATGTCTTGTAATTAGATTAGTAGTTGTCCAAAAAAAATCTACACCATTGTTTTGTTATTGCATGAAGTTGCGTCGATGTATATTTTTTTGTAGGTAAATCACACTGCATGAGGACACATTAAGTTAATTTTATTCAAGTTATATGAAAAATAAATCAAGTTCAATTGTAAAATACATACATTAGGAAAAGCATCAAATTGCGTAGTGACTAGATCTTGCATGTGTTTCATGACATAAAATCCACACACCTTCCCACCTTCTTGCTTTGGGCTCTGAAATGGTTAATGTAAGGAAAAGCAAGCATGTGAAGAGGTTCCTGAATGGTTATTTATATATATAGAAGACTTTCTTTTTTCCATTCCATATTGCTGTTATGTAAAATTAATGTGCATTTTAATTAGTTTTATCCCAATATGGTTGTTTGGTATATCTGTATATATAATCAAAATTCACCACATGGCATGAATGGTGGTGTATTCTCTTTATTATGACTATAATATGAAATAACTACAAGCAAATTAGAACTGCAACATAATATTCCACAAAGAATATCGTCACATCTAATTCTGAAAGTGTCTTATCTAATTATCCATGTTAGTACCAATAATACTATGAACCTGACTCTTGAGTCTTGAGGATATCAGTAGGTTCTACTTCTACAAGGATTCCCTTAGGAATTTGAAATTATCAATTATCAAATTAAAAAGAGTGTACAAGTTCATACCTTAATGTATTTCCACTCACATTCCTTTGATCCCTCCTTGTGCACTCCTCCAGTCTCCACATAAGATTCAAAAATGCTGAAATTATTAAATACCAATGAATTAATTAGTAATTACCATCAAATAGTACGTTGATTAATTGTAAGTAAATAAAATTAGACTAAATGTAAGATTTATTGCTCACTCTTTAAAATGCCACATGATATCATAATCTAGTTCCTTTGGTGATAGAGAATCGATAACATACACTATATTATCACGCAACACAAAAACTAGAAGCAACCAGTGACCACTACAATCATACCCTTGAATGTATGGTGCCAGAATAAATTTCTTCTCTTGCATATTTTTGAACGAATCAAGAAAGTAGCTTGAAGCGGCCACCTTGTCAGTATCAAAAAGTAACTGAGATATCATACTAGGGTTCAAAAAACCAACATCAACCTCGCAACCTAGATCAGTGACATGTCTCTTCAGAAATTTGAAAATCATTACATAATTGTTGGAAACAGGTAAATTGTAAAATTAATCACTATTCATATGAAGTTAAACAAACTCACATAACCCAGATGGATATTATTGAAACATCGAGCTTGTCTTGCTTGGCTAGATCCTTCAAGTCGTCAAAAGCTAAGTTAATTAACATCGGCTGAGGTTGTAAGTCACCCTCCTTAATTTTCAAGAGAAACTCATTCTTATCAAGCGGCTCTCTCATCACCCTCTCATGTATGGCTCTAAACTCAGGTCCCACATTCGCTAAACTTTTCTTTGAAATAAGCATCTTACGATGCATGGATTCTGCAACTTCATTAGATACCGACTCGGGCATTGAATCATCTTGGTCTATATACTAGAACAAATAATAACTTGTTAAATAAAAATAATTGTGATACACGTAATGAGATATTGATGATTAGGATCTTTTCTATAGGTCCAGACATGGTAATTTTTCTGGTTTTGCTGATTAGGCTTTTTTATGGTAAAATTGATGAAACTCGGTATAAATTTTGTCTTGGACAAAAGTATCATGCTTTCAAAATTGCAGTATTTGAGTGAATACTACAAATGTTAGTGCATTTTTTTTATATCTCATCCTATCTTTTTTATGTTCCTCTTTCTCTCGTTATGACTGAACAATGCAACATTATGTTATTTGAGCTTAAAAACTGCTACAGTTCTGTTAAACAGTAAAGACTGACAAATCAGTCAATAATTCCTAGTTTTACTTTTGTCAGATTTCATGGGCTCTACTTCTTTCAAAAAAGACTAAGACCAAGTGATTAACTAATAGAAAGGAATAACAGGGCCAAAAGAAACAATTAAAAAAAAATGATCTAAATGTATACAGGTGCATTAAAGAAAGGGCTCTGTCCAAGAGAACACACAATACCTAATTGGGGTATACCCAAAAGTGTATATCCATGGTTGTTTGTTACCATTACTAGGATGTCACTATCATTTGTACATATTCATCTGAGCAAAGCAACATATGCTCAAAGTATTATACATGCAGATTAATTAGAATTATCTAAAATAATTTCAAATTTAAAAAAAATTCTACCTTGTCCAAAACAATTGAATCTTTGGGCCATTGAATGAAACTTCCCAATGTGTCTTCAATTTTGACAAAATCCTTATTAATTTTAGTTGGAAGAGGAAACTTGAGATACATTTCGTGAACAGCAGAATCCACCTGCACTTTAATGTGGTCCTCTAACAGAGGCACACAGTGGATAAGTTCATTCGTCTTCCTCGGCCATACCCTAGCGTTTGCCATTTTGATGTGTTCCTCTCCAATTTTACAAGTGAGATAGCAAGGTGAGATTACCTAGACATTCAAAAAACAAAAACTAAGTTAGACAATGTAGTCCATTTGTTAATTGAAGAAAATGCACTTACTTTCAATTTTTAGTTGTAAATAAAAGTATAAATACCTGAATCGAATCCAAAGGGTTTGTTGCAACTGCATTGGAATGGTGACTGCTGCGACGTAATCCCGAACTGTTTTGATCTGGTGCAGCTTGTTGCATTTTGAGCTCAACAAGTAATTCAGCCTGCATATCCCTTAATTGCTCAAACATTTGCTCCTTCATCTCCTCTCTCACTTTTGCGTAACATTGTCTCTGTATCTCCTCCACAAAAACCTTCATATCAGCTTGGTTAAATCCTGTCTTTCTCGGTGCCCTAAGGATATTTAAGCCTTGTTTCCTAGTCACGTGCGCCCCAAGACCCCTCGTCCAACCTGTTGGTTCCGGGTTCCCTAGAGAAAGCGTGAGAACATCACTCGAGCCACTTACTTCAAGGTCTCCCGAGTTGACCTTTTGTTGTGTGTCTTTCTGTTGGAAATATATAAGAAATGAGAATTAGATTGAAGAGTATGTTGAATGTGTATGTTGAATTACTTCTTTTCAATTTGCTGTCTAAGCAAGCCAATTTTATTTTCTCAAAAAAAAAAAATCATGAAAACCAAAACACTATGAAGTCAGGTCAAATCAGTAAAATAGTGTAAGGTTAAAATCAGGTCAAATCATGAAAACCATATTAGGGTTAAAATCAGGTCACATATGTACCCCTTAATTATTTGATATGACAGACACCTGTGTAAGATGATGCTGTTACCAATCAAATTCTTAACATAAATTCAAAAAAGGGTATTTCTGTCTTTTATTATTTTATTAATCTATTTAATTATGATTAAATTCAGAATTATTGTGTACTAGATAAATAAGAAATAAAAGAAGAAGTTGAAGGGCATATATATAACTCAGCTTACAATGGCTATATATATAACCCTGTATCTATCATATCAAAAAAAAAAAAGGTAAAGAAATCAGCACTTACAATGGTTTGTATCAGAGCTTGGGTCTTTGGAGGGGCCTCAAGAGTCCCATCTGGTGTTGTTCTCATTCGTCCCAATACATAAAATTGGCACCTTTGATCCTTTATATCTAGGATAGGTGCCAAATCAGCAGAGTTCTCTTTTAATTTTTTCTTCCACATGCGTTTTTTCACATCGTATCCACGGGATCCTAAGCGGTGTGGGTTGTCATTCATCTTGCACATTTCGCGGTTATTCTCACTTAATTTCTACAATCAAAGTAAACATGCATGTTAGGTATAAAAAAGAAATAAAGAAAAGATATGATAAATAATTATTTGATTAAATAGTACCTGAAACTCTTGCGTCGACTTTTGCCTCACAAATTCTTCCCAACATTGTGAGCTTATCCAATTGTACTTGCTGAATGGTTCTTGGTCTGCCCTCATGTAATCATTTACGAGATCACTCTTAAAAATTTTCCATGCCGAATTCATTTTTTTGTTTTTGCATGCATGAAGCCTATTTCTGTCTTTATGCCCCAAAATTGCTGCATTTCAAATAATTACACAATATTTAAATGTAAAATTTTATTCATAAGGATTTTTTTTACTTTGAATCTGAGATGTACCTTTATCTCCTCCCAACACTCTTCCTTCAACTTTTTGTCAACTTCCTTCCAATTCTTAATAGTGATAGGAATTCTCTCTTTTGTCACTGTTGCCACGTAAGTCAAGTATTTGCTCAACATTTTACCCTTTGGATGCCCATGCCTATTGAACCTAATACGTAAATTAGTCTTCTTTCCTAAATTAGCACAAGTGGTCCGACCTCTTGTCTTTTTTGGTGGTGCTTCCTCATCACCACTTGATGAATCAGAAGATGTTGAAGGATTGTACTCCCCTATATCAGAAGATGTTGAAGGATTTTGATGGCTGCTGCCTTCCCCTACCACACATTGCTCTTCAGAAACCCTACAATTTACAAATTTCACAAAAAAATAGTTAAAGGGAGCTAAGTTGAATGTAGATTGCTTTATTCAACAATTTCAACGACTAATGATGAAAATATACCTCAAGTGAATGGCAGGGTTTGAATCAATTTTTCTCTTCTTTTTCTTCTTTTTTTGTGGTGCTTCCTCCTCACTATTTGATTCATCAGAAGAATTTAAAGGATTATACTCCTCCACATGCATATCTACAATTACATAATTTAATAGGTCGACTTATAATTTGGAGCTTGAACCCTCAACAGGCTCTCTAAATTAATTTCACAAAAAAAAGACAGTTTGGTACCTCACCTTGTTCTTCACTCGACATTTCAACCCTTCTCTTCCTCATTGGATCAATCTTCTTCATATTCGATAAATTGTTGACATCGCGTGCAATTGTGTGAATGCCAAGTTGTTTCATCATCTCCGTGTTTGAGTTGATCCTCTCTTCCCAAGCCTTTTCTATGCCCAATGGAGCTTTTCCCATCTTGACCTATTAAACTTTTAAGATTTTTCAAAAAAATTAACATTCAAACCAAGGGTTATAGTAGTATTATGACATGATATTCTTCATATAATTTTATGATTTTAGAACTCTATCATACATCAAGAATTGGAATTATATGGACTTGTTGTACCCCCGTTTATTGTTCCATTAATTCACATACGTAAACCTCCAAAAAGTAAAATTTATTATTATTTCACAATGTGTCAAACCAGAAGGTCAAACCTGTTCAAGGATTCTGTGAGCCTCTTCAATTTCTCAATATGCATCAAGGAAAAACCAATTTCTCAATATGACAGTACAATATGGAATAACAGTGAAACCAATACCAGTGGCTACAACCCACGACCTAATGAAACCAGTAACAGTGAAACCAGTACCAGTACAATATGGAACCAACACCCAATGAAGCCGTACCAGTGGCTAGAAGAAAACAGTACCCAACACCTAATGAAACCAGTACCAGTATCCAAAAGGGAAAAATTAGTGTTGAGAAGAAAACCAGTACCTGTACCAGTATGTGCTCGGGGTAGGCTGAGGCGATAGGGAAAAATTAGAGGTGTGGCGGGATAGGGGTCTAGTATATGCTCGGGGAGAGGGAGGCTGTGGCAGGGTAGGGCTTGTGCTCGGGGCGAGGGAGGTTGAGGCGGGTAGGGTTTGAGCTCCGCGCGAGGCAGGCTAAGGCGGGGTAGGAGTTGAGCTCCGGGTGAGGGAGGCTGAGGCGGAATAGGCTAAGGTGGAGAGCTAAGGGCCTAGTATGAGCAAGGCGGAGAGCAAGGGAATCTGAAGCTTAGGCGGAGAGCTAAGGTGAAGATCCTTATCGTTTCTTGAGAAGCTGAGGCAAAGAGAAAAGAAGCTGAAAATTTAGAGTTGTATATATGTTTAGGGGATTTTAGAAGGAAAATCAAAATTCGAAGGAGAAATATTTCCCGGCTAATCGAAATTTTGAGTTACAAACCCGCGAAATGAAATTTACAGCGTTACTCATCAAAAATCACCGACGGCTCCACAAGAGTCAATGTTAGCAACAACACTGACTGTTATTCTAAAAACAGTCGGTGTTGGCCGCCAATACTGACTCTTTTTCAAAAAACAGTCAGTGTTGACCACCAACGCTGACTGTTTTTCATGGTAGTGGTATTAGAGACTTTGTTTAAATTAGAATTAACTTGCATGCCTTATTGAAAACAAAATAACTTTATAATTAACTTGCATGCCTTATTGGACATGTGGAACATGATTGACATTTTAAATTTTATTCCTTTTTAAAACCTTACTAATGTAAATCTAATTAAGTATGAGCGCAAAACGAAGAATTCATTGAATTTCAAAATCCTTTTAGAATAATTTTTCGATCTTCCAAATTTATCGTTTCTATAATGATCGAGAAAGTCCGTATTAAAAGATATAAAAAATAGTCACGTGTTGCAAAAAAAAATACAGTCATTGTAGCACTTAAAAAAGATATGTAGTCATTGTAGTACTAAAAAAAAATTACACATAAAATTGACAATAAAATCAGCGTAATTGCAACGGTTGCATTCCCTTCGGAGTGAATCCAATTTTTTTTCTGAAATAAATGTATATACAACATTAGAATAATTTTTTGCAAAATTTGAAATTAGAAATTTAATTGAATTTAGAATATTGTACCTTAATAGATAATCACATTGACTGATTAATTAATTCACATATTCTCCATCTTGATGATCATGCCGTAAATAACTGACATCATCGATATCATCATTTCTTACTTCATTAGATGGCACGCCAACAGAGAATGGGGGTGTTTCTTCAAAATGGTTGAACTCTTCATCATCGACCACATCTTGAATACTCACTATGCGTCTTTTACCATGAAGGACAATACAGCACTTACTATTGAGGGGGTCCTCAACATAGAAGACTTGGATGGCCTGATTGGCAAATATGAATGGATCATTCTTATATCCCAATTTTTCCAAATCCACGATAGTAAAGCCATACTTATCCACTTGAACACCCCGGCGGTTATCAACCCATTTACACCGAAATAACGGAATCTTAAATTTAACGTAATCGAGCTCCCATATTTCTT
The DNA here is from genome assembly GCA_033356055.1 of Carex pumila. Taxonomy (NCBI): domain Eukaryota; kingdom Viridiplantae; phylum Streptophyta; class Magnoliopsida; order Poales; family Cyperaceae; genus Carex; species Carex pumila. Next base: position 13,475 of record JARJHM010001116.1, on the reverse strand, counting down.
CAATTTGACCATAGTACGAGTTCTTTGCATGTATTGCCCGGGCATCTTTAGATCTGGAGAATTCTTCTGAAGTAGCTACTAGAGTTACACCACTGCTTTGATTAGTGCTTTTTCCATCTTGTTTTATTGTGTAAAAAGTGTACCCATTGATGTCATATGCTTGGTACGCATTCACAATAATAATTGGACCTCTTGCTAACCATTTTATAGATTTATCTGCCAATTCCACCTCGCTTTGTCTAATAACTCTATTTTTGATCCATTATGCGAACTTACTGTTATGTTCTTTGGTAATCCACAAGTCTCCTTTCGTCGGATTAAGTTCTTTCAAAATGGTTTTGTGCTCGTTAAATGTATGGAGAGATGTATGTCATGTGTTGTAAGACCAAAAGGTGTGCTTTTTCATGCAAAGACTTATCAGCCTCGATTGGTTCCAAACCAATGGTTCCTACACCTTCAACCCGGCCCTCATGGCGTGATTTAGGAATACCAACAGGTTGTACATGTGCTATATAACTATTATAAAATTTGATAGCCTCCTCTGCAATATAACCTTCTACAATACTCCCCTAGGGTAGATATCAGTTTCTTACATATCCCTTCAAGATACCCATGTATCTCTCGAATGGATACATAGACCACAAGAACACAGGACCACAAAGCTTAATTTCATAGACCAGATGAACAATTAGGTGAACCATGATATCAAAAAATGTCGGAGGGAAGTATATTTCAAGCTCACATAAAGTGACGACAATATCACGTTGCAATTTATCCAAACTTTCGGGATCGATAACCTTGCTACAAATTGCATTAAAGAAAAAACAAAGCTTTAAAATTGGTAACCGTACTTTTTCAGGAAGTATACCACGGATTGCAATAGGTAGCATTTGTGTCATCAAAACATGGCAATCCTGAGACTTCATCCCGATCAATTTTAAATCCTTCATTGACACCAGTTTTTTTATGTTCGCAGAATATCCAGAAGGAACTTTAACACTATGAAGACATTGACAAAGCCTTCTCTTTTCGTCTTTTGACAAATTGTACAACGTTGGAGGAAGGTAAGTTCGAGTATTTAATCCATCTTTGGTTTTTCTCAGTTGAGGTGCAACCTCTCTCCATTTTATGCCCATCTTGACCATATCTTTGCGAGCATTTAGTCCATCTTTGGTTTTTTTCGGAATGCCCAACAACAAACCAACTAAGCTTTCACATACATTTTTTTCAATGTGCATCAAATCAAGGCAATGTCGCACTTATAAGTCCTCCCAGTATGGTAAATCCCAGAAAATTGATTTTTTCTTCCAAGTTTCACCTTTCGGGTCTTTTCTTTTCTTAATAAATTTTCCGAATTGAACTTTGATATCTTTAACTCGCAAATACACTTCCTTACCGGTCAGTGGAGAACGGGCTCGCCCAGTCTCAATATCACCATTGAAAGCTTTCTTCTTTTTACGATATGCAAGATTAGGAGGAAGAAATCTACGGTGACCCATGTACACTGTTTTTTTGCAATTTTTTAAACGAATGTCAACCGTATCATCTTCACAAACAGGGCAAGCTTTCCTCCCTTTGTTACTATAACCTGACAAATTACCATATGCTGAAAAATCATTTATGGTGCAAAATATCATTGCTCGCAATTTGAAATTTTCCTTACCGTATGCATCCCACACTTGCACCCCATCGCACCATAATTTTTTCAAGTCCTCAATCAACGGTGCTAAATACACATCTATGTCGTTTCCGAGTTGTTTTGGGCCTGAAATTAGTAACGACATCATAATGTACTTGCGTTTCATAGTTAACCAGGGAGGAAAGTTATAAATACACAATAAAACTGGCCACGTGCTATGCTGACTGCTCATGTTACCGTACGGGTTCACTCCATCTGAACTTAACCCAAGTCTTAGGTTTCTTGTTTCATCACCGAATTTTTTTTTGAACTTTCTATCAATATTTCTCCATTGCGGTGAATCAGCAGGGTGTCTGAGTTTTCCATCATTTTTTCGAACATCGGCATGCCAACGCAACAACTGTGCGTCCTTAGGATCTTTGAACAAATGCTTGAATCTCGGTATCACGGGAAAATACCATATCACTTTCGCCGGAGGTCCTTTTCTATCTGTGTCATCATTACTGTCAGTTTGGTTCTTTCTTTTATAGCGAGATTCACCACATATAGGGCAAACTTCACAATTCATATACTCTTTCCGATATAATATGCAATCGTTCGGACATGCATGTATTCTTTCTACATCTAGACCCATAGGACACAATAATTTTTTGTCTTGATAACATGATCTTGGTAACTCGTTCTCATTTGGGAGCATATCTCCTAAGAGTTTTAATAAAGCCGTAAAACTTTTATCACTCCAACGGTTACTTGCCTTTAAATTATACAATTTTAGCACAACATCCATTTTTGTAAAATTATCATAACCAGGAAGCAAAGGTTTTTCATATTCAACATACAACTCTTGTAAATTGTCATTTTCATCATCACTAAATATTTCTCCTAAATTGTCATTCAGGTTAAAATTATAATTCACATCCATTTCTCGATCACTATCAACACTGACATCCTCATCCTCCTGGTCAATCTCAATACCAGCAGCGGCGCTTGTTTCTCCATAACTATCTCCATGTTTGGTCCAACGTGCATATCGCTCTTTAAAATCACGACGAATCAAATGATTTTTCACTGTTTCAATAGTGCGAAACCTCTTCAAGTTCAAACAGTCTTTGCATGGACACGGAATCGTGTCATCACCCTTTGCCTTCATATCTTGCTCAGCAAATTTTATGAAACTTTTCACACCCTCCAAATACTCAATGGTATTACGACCTCCATACATCCAATCTCGATCCATCTGTAATTATAAAAATAATTAGGTAAAGGTCAGTATATCTTAAAATTATAATTTGGGCCTTACATAGGGCTGGTGCACAATCCTAACCCACACTTTGAATGCTTTGTCTCAGTAATGAGCACATGTCAACGTGATTTGGTATTCAAGAAAAATTTGGCAGCATTTCCCCTTTGTTCTCCAAGTACGCGTAAAAATCTCATCCGTTTGGAAATGAAATCCAATGCGTACTCGTGGGAACAAGGATAAATGCTACCAAATTTTTCAATAATACCAAATCCGTTGACATATGTTCACATCCTAAATAAGACAAAACATTCAAAGAGCAGTCTCAACAGGGAACTATTCAAAATTAATCCCTATTGGATTAATTTTGAACGGGCATCGACCTAAAAGGCAAACTAAATGTTCAAGGGAAATTGGAAACGATCGCACAATACAATAATACTAAGCTACAAACTATCCATATATAATTCGTTTGAAATTAGGAATACCATGAAAAAAAAAATTTAATCTAACCCATCAACAAATTTAATTAAATTTACCTTCTCTTCTGAACTTGGATTAATGATGTAAGTCACATAGATCGCTGTATGTAAGTCTCTAACAAAACAATCACATAAGCTAGCCAAATTTTGCACCTTGTACTGTGCCTTCTTTTGGTCAATCTACACACACACCAAAAATAAAAAGTAAGTATTGGTTGTTATATAATTGAATACTTTTATAGGTTTCCAAAGCTGTTACAATGGATATAGATAGTATGGATAAAAACTACGTATAGCAACAGATGTTGGCTAGAACCATGCTAATAGAAACATGCATAGCAAATTAAGCTAATTTACTACATATGCACCAAAACCATACTGATAGAAACACCAGGAGCAAATTAGTAAAATCCAAAGGAAATAGGACAAGAGGAGAGTACAGAGACACACATTAATTGATATTATTACTAGGAGGAACTGGGGCAGGAGTAGTGACAGTATGTGTAACTGACAGGAACCGGGGCTTGAAGTTAGTAAGCTAGTACTATTGCTTACTCCATATATATAGAAAACTAATTGGGACAGTGAAAGGGTTGGATTAACTAAGAATGTAGAAAATTTCCTATTTGTATATGAATTAAAACAATATGACCCTTAACTCTGCTATAGCAGGGGCAGACCAAGCATGTAATTGAATACTTATCATTTAATACTTTTAATAACTACTGTCCTGCATCAGAGTGGTTCTGATTTTTGGTATAATTTTGATAGATGACTACTGTCCAACAGTTTACAGAACCAATTTTGCAGCAGGTCCGAAATTTTCCAAGTTGAGAAAATAATTAAGATGCCCAAAATTCAAAAGAGATCAAAATTCACAAAATTCCAAACACGGGTAACACAAAAACCATACATAAAGCAAAAACAAAAAAAATCAGTTGCAGAGCTAAAAAAGAGCAAATCTTACCGCATTATATCGCAGTTCAGAGGAGATGAATCTACGGCGTTAGGAGGGGAGAAAGAGGATGCAATCAGACAAGAGGGAAGTGCGGCTGAGCGTGGTGAGGCAGGTCAGAACAGTGGGGCTAAGTGGAAAGGAGGCGGAGAGACAGTAGAAAGGAGGAGAAGAGCGAAATGAAATTTACAAGCGGCTAACCTAAATTGTTATAGGAAAATGAAACAAAATCACTGACGGTTCAAACAAAACAGTCAGTAAATCACTCAGTACTGACGGTTCTGAAACAAACAGTCAGTAAATTTAGCAACACCGACTGTTTCTAAAGAGTCAGTGTTGCTAATTAACACTGACACCTTGAAAACCGTCAGTGCTGATAACTAACACCGACGCTTTTTGAAAAACAGTCAGTGTTAATCAACCTCAGACTTTACTAATGTGTTTCAATTAAAAACAATAATTTATGATCTACGTAACAAATTTCTATCAAATAATAAGAGTAATTATTTAAGCCATTTTAACTAAGGAAGTAACCAAATATGCCCTTTATACAAGGCTCATGTACGTGGGATATTGGGATCAGACAGAAAATTTGGTGCTGGCTTAACATATGCTCTCTGTTTTGCTTGTGTTTAACATAATTTCAACTGTTGCCTTCCCTTTAGGTGAATCCAATTTTTTCTACAATAAATATATACACAATATTAGAATAATTTTATACAAAATTTGAAGTTAGAATTAAATTGAATTTAGAATAATGTACCTTAATTTATGCAAAATTCATATATGCAACATGCATGTAATGCTATATAATTTAATGTGTCAAAATTATTTAACAATTTATTTTTAAATTTACAAAATTCTAAGTTTCTAATTAACATATTTTTATTTTTATTTTCTTCAACATAAACTATATTATCATATTATTTATTTATGTACACACTTTCTTAACAACTAATCAAAGTTTAAAAATATATTATAAATTCTGGAAGACTTAATTGTATTGTAAAATATCCACAAATTAATTAATTGGATTCCCTTATCAAATTTGTCAATGAAAGCAAAAACCCGGTTGAAATCACATTTCATATAATGAACTAGTGATTTTCTTTAGGATTCTTCATCTTCTTCTATTATCTTGTGATTATTAAATTCGTATTTGTAAAAACTTGAAAGATTTTAAGCTTTAACTTGATATTATTAAATAAATTGACGTATTACATGTGTTCAATGAAATGTTCAAAATAGAATAATATATTTTTAATTATGATATTTGAAAAAAAAATAAAGAAAAAAAAGTAAAACAAAATGAACAAACAGTCAACACTGACTGTTTTCAAAGGGTCAGTATTCCTACTCAACACCGACTCTTCTGCAAAACAGTCAGTGTTGACACCAACACCAACTCTTTTTAAAACAGTTAGTATTTACACCAACACTGACTCTTTTAAAAACAGTCAGTGTTGAGCACCAATACTGACTCATTTTTAAGAGTCGGTATTTCTACTCAACACTGACTGTTTTTAAAGTGTCAGAGTTGGTAATCAACACTGACTTGTGAAAAACAGTCAGTGTTGGTGTTAAACACTGACTCTTTTTTAAAAAACAGTCAGTGTTGATAACCAACACTGACTATTTATAAAGCGTCAGTGTTGAACAACAACACTGACTGTTATTTAATAAAAGAGTCAGTGTAGTGTGAGCAACACTGATACTTTGCTTAAAACAGTCGGTGATTAAGGGTCGGTGAAAGGGTTTTTTGTACTAGTGAATCTTCTGTCCACTGAAACGGCAAAGCTCTGTCCTGTAAACAAGTAACAGATACGTAAAAAATACATTAGAAAACAAAATCAAGCAAGCCTCTAATATTTTTCTTCACTTGCATAACAATCTTCCTTCTGTAAATGGTAATTGGGTTACAATTACAAAGTAGTTGAGGAGAAAAACTCAAAAATCATGTCCAACCCAAAAAGCAATGTTAACCAGGTCAAATGTAAGTCAACAAATTCTCTTACTCAACCTTCATTTCATTTCATTTCGTTAAGATTAGTGTAGGCAGGCAGGCAGGCAGGGCAGGCGTACTTATGACTTTCCTAGCTTTGCTTTTAAAAAAAGATAGATATACGAACAAAGATACAAAAAAAAGAACAAGATCGAACAACTTACTTTAACACCATTTTCTCAACCTTACGTTGCCTTCACCTTAATTTCTCATGAAACTACAATGAATGAAAATTAAACTAAACTGATTGAAGTAATTTAAGCACGAACGAACGAACGGGATCTACGGATGGATCATTGATAACAAATCAAACATCAATTTCCAAAACAAATTAACAAAGATCCAACAGAACAGAACCCACTGAGTTGATCTAAAGAAAGACAAACTACCTAACTAACTATCTCTAAAACGCAATCACAGAAAAGAAAATAAGTAATATACCTCGCTCTCGCTCTTTCCTTTCCTCGGTCAAGGTGGAGAAAGGCGGGTCCAATCCACGATTCTGAAAGAAAAGAGAGACGTCTCGAGACGAGACGGGGGCAACTAGCTGCAACCAAAAACCCAAACCCTAGAAGAGAAGAGAAGAGACGAGACGAGAATATTAGTTCTCCTACGGACGGAAATCATTTCATTTCCATTAACTTAATGGGCCGAAGCCCATATTGACTTCAACATACATATATATATTTATATATAGAGAAATTTAGATATATACCCATCATAACTTCATCAATTAGATAGTTACCCACCAAAACTTCAAAATTAATTATTTTCCCATCTTAACTCACTTAATTTATAAATATCCCCATTTCTTAATTCAATCAATTAAAAACACAAATCAATATTAATTAAAAAGTAAAATGACAATTCTACCTCTTTCCTTCTCCCTCTTCCCCTGCACCTCCCTTCTGGATCCAATTTTCTTTCCCTACACCACATATTGTACTGCTTGAATAAGAATTGAAGAAAATAAAATAGACATAAATCAGAACTAAAAGTTGTAGTTCAAGAGATATATACTATTGACTAAATTCATGCAGTTCTTATTCTAAAATATATTAAAAAATCAGAGAATGAGACACAGACTCACAAATTGATATTTTTTTCTCATCTCTCCCATTGTTACTCTCATCAGTTCCATCTCAATTGTTCTAATTATCTCGAATTAGTGTTTAATTGATGACTAGTTCAAACTTAGATATATGCCCATCATATCATACAGTTTCATCGGGCATGAAATTTGGGAATTTTTTGTTTAGAAATCAGATAATATATTAAGAAGCATGCATTAGGAAAATGCTAAATGGGGAGAAAATTGATATTGATTCATATGTGTTATAAGTTATTTTGCTTGCTTGATTATTTGAATCTTCAAAATTCTGATAGTAATTGTTTCTTCTCCAAACATTACTTTCTATTTAAGATCATCCGTACACTATAATTTGTGAGGGTCAAAATGAAATACATAATGTTTACACGCACCAAAACTTAACCAAAGATTTAAAAAATGAGATCCGGTGGCATCACTTATTCCACTAGGCAATTCCATGCTTATCTCTTGCAGTTCAACTTCCTAGTTCTGATTTATGTTCCATTTTTTTTCTTCAAGCTATACAATATGTGGGGTAGAGGAAGAAAACTGGACACAAAAGGGAGGTGCAAGAGAACGGGGAGAAGGAAAGGGGGTAGGATTGTCATTTTATTTTCATATTAATATTGATTTGTGTTTTTGATTGATTGAATTAAAAAAATGGGGATATTTATAAATTTAGTGAGTTAAGATAGGAAAATAACTAATTTTAAAGTTTTGATGGGTAATTTATACAATGTGTCCTACACATTTATAAATTAACCGGTTAACTTTTATACAATGTGTCACACACGTTTATAAATTAACCAATGTTTTTGCTTGTTATTTTTACATAACATTTATAATTTAATTATAACACGTATAATTAATTATAACCATCTTACTATTGATCATAACCAATTTATAATCAATCACAATAAGATTCTCCGATTAACTTCTATATGATGTGACCCAATAGGATCTGTGTTATGTTGATAAATAGAGTTAAAACTGTTTTAACTTCTATAATCATGGGTGGCGTCTGGCAACACATCATGACCATCCAATTACACAGATGATGCTATACCGTACAATATCACGATCCGGTAAACAATTTACTTGTGTATGTTCTTCTGTCTCATAGCTATTAGATTAGTTTCAAGGTAGATGTGTGTCATCCTTACTAACTGAATCTTTTATTGGTCTTGAGCAGATTATCAAATATAATTACTCTTATAATTATAATGCTAGCAGATAATCTTACTCTATCAAGGGGCCCAGTGATGCTATAACCCGTATAAAATACGAGAGACAAATAGTATTCTTGGTAGACTATCACTTCCTCAGCTAAGCTATACATATGAGAATGCTAGCGTTATGACTGCTTTTTACGGACAGTGTTAAATAACAATCACACATACATATTTCTCAGTGTGAACGATAAATACCTCATACTGTAGAACGTGACACTGAATGAAAACATAAATAACACGAACACAATTCTATTTAATGTTTCATTCGGGGTCTCTCAAATACCATGTTCCTAGAACATGTATTTATGTGATTAAAATGACATCTTGTGTCAGGTGGTTTGTAAAACTTAATCATATTTTAATCCACATACTAACCTTATAGCGGTAACTAGTGTTCCTGCTAATTACCTTGGTCAGTGACTTCTTAAGAGTATATATCATCTATATTATGGAGTTTCACAATTTCAGTCATGAACTCAAAATGATCCATAAATTCAATAATACTCAAGGCAACAAAATGATATATAAATAAATATTTAATTCATGAACAAAGCTTTATGATAATTTATTGTATTATTGACTTCTAGAGTATTATAAACTAACATGTATTAGGGTTGCAACCACCTTCTTATCTTGACATTTGGAGACACTACCACTGTGCTACATACACCTTCAATTGGAGTGTTGTATTAGGATTGTAATTACCCTATTTTGTTGTCATATGGAGACACTACTAGTGTACTGCTGAACTTTGCTTGTCCTCAAGCAAAAATTCTAACTTAGGTGTGGTTCTGGTTGTTGGACTTACCTAAATGCAATTTAATCTAACAAGAGGAAAATTTGCATGGTCTCGCGTTCATTAGAAACCTATTAGAGTCATTTTGGATAGTGATTTGGTTTCCTTTGGTCCATTTTGATTCACCCCACAATTCAATCAATCAAAACCCCATATTCAAGAATATATTGCTATTTGTAAGAACCAAGTAATCAAACGCATCAATAGTTCATTTTTCTACCAAGTTTATGCCCTCATTCGTTGTGATTCGTTTTTCTTCGATACTCCCCCAAGCTTGGAACAAGCTTAGGTCAGAAAGTCGCGGACTACATGTGTTGATATGTGCAAAGATTTTTTTATTTTTGGGAGACGAGCTCAAAGGCGCCCTAATGGACTTATTGCTAGTACTCTTATTTTCTCCATCTTTTTCTTCTTCTTTTTTTTATTATTATTTTTTTATTTTTTAGTTTTTTTATTTGCACATATCATGAATACACATATCCAATGGTATTCTCTCATATCAATGGATATCCCAACCTTTCTATTATTTTTCAAATCCCATTTCCCTATTTTTACAAGGCACAGTTCGGTTTCAAATGCTTTCTTGGTACAATTCAATTCTCAATTCTACGAAGTCCCAAAACAAACTATCGTATATAGTTCTTTCAACCAAATGTGTGGTTATTTCCAATTTCACAAATTCAACCATTTCACAACCAAAATTTCTCAATTTGGTCCCTAATTCACGCAATTCTTACAAATTAGTCCTCAAAACATGCAAACACAAAAACAAAACTACATGCAACTAAACAAAACAACTAATCACCCCCCCAAGCTTAGTCTGAGCATTGTCCTCAATGCTTCAAGACATGCAAGTAAGTAAACTAAGATAAAAAGATAAAAGCTGGGGTAGTGAAAACAAACCTGTCAGTAGTGATAGGAGGGGTCGAAGCGCCAGTCGCGGAACTGGTCCTCGATGTCACCAAGGCGCTCAGCATAGTCAAACATGTGTCCACTGAGCTCATCCAAGCGCTCGCTATGAAGGGCGGTGTCCTCCTGGATGGCCCTGATGTGACGGCCCTGCTCTAGCTGAGTGTCCCTGATGTCCGCCATGAGGGAGTAAAGATCCCTAAGAGATGGGTCTGCTGGGTGTGGGCGTGCAGACTGTGACGGAGGTGGCTGTGTGGAGGAGCTGGGGGCGTCAGAGGCCGATGGTGGAGGAGCTGTCATCAACCAGGTGGATGGGTCATGTGGTGAGATGGATGGGCCAAATGGTAACCTGCGGGAGGCACCATTCTCAAAGCGCCAATCATAGAGGTCCTGGTGACCTGCTGGGCCACATGAGATATAGATGAAAAGGCCCTGGCGGTAGCTGTCAGCATCCATAATGGTGGGATCGGTGCATGGCTCTCTACCCGGTATTGCTCCCAATCCAAGCTTTTGCTTGATGAGCTCAACATAGGCCCCGATTTTGATCTTGCCACCACTCTTCTTGTTGTCGCACTGCTGGATCCAGTGCTGGACCATGAGAAGGGCTAGGTCCGGAGACTCAGTGTCTGGACGGAGCATAGTGTTCATAAGCATGAGATCACATGTGTTGGCGCGGTTCAGAGTCTCACCACGCGCAAAGATAGTAGAAGCGAGGGCGCGCTGGATGATACGGAGAACGGGGTGAGGGATGAAGCGGGCTCGGTATTCTGAACTGGCCGATCTAGGGCAGCCAGTGATCATGCCCCAGAAGGTATCCCTATCCCATCCCTCACGGAAACTGAGGGTGTCAGTAGTGGGCTCATGTCGGAAACTGAACCACTCGCGAAGGGTAGGAAAATAGACTTGGTGAGTTCTATTGCACAGCCGGAATTTGATGAAGGGGACATCTTGATTGTCCCTCTTAAGCTCGAGAGAAGAGAGAAATTCCTTAGTGTCCATTTCGTAGGCTGGGAGGCGGAGGTTCCAAAACTCCATGCCAAATCCGACGCCAGCAATGAGGAGGAGGAAATCATCCTCCACTCCAAAACTGTAGAGTGTGCCTAGGTCGACCATTGCTGTGTTCTCAAACTTCTTCTTTTGGAGATTGATGAAGTTTTCGTACATCCGACGAGTTGGCATCTCAAAATACCGTACCGCGAAGCGGTCGGATCGGTCGGTGTATCCACCAGAGTAGGTTTGGTCAGAGCCAGAGTCATATGGCTCAGGGATTGGATGGGGTGGTGGGGATGGTGAGCGGTCTTGGCGTCTCTTTCGGCGGTGTTCAGAAAACATGGCTGTTAGGTTTGAGGTCTACGGGCCGTATGGTGTAGGGTACGGACTGTATGGGTTAGGAAGGAGTTGGCTGTTTTTGGCAGAAAGTTTGTACAGGCCGTAGGGGTTGGGTTTACGGGCTGTAGGGTTTGGATTTTCTCTAAGAGATGGGGGTTTGCGGCGGCTTGAGTGGTGGTGGCCGAGAAATCACAGAAAACACGGCAAAACAAAAGAAAATAGAGAAAATGATTAAAAAGAAAAAGGGAAAAGGTAAGGATGCTTACCTTGGAGGCGAAGAAGGAGAGGTGGCCGGCGGTGGAGGTTACTGTTGACGAAGGTGAGAAGTAGAGGTGGCGGCGGTAGGGCGAACGGCGCAGATCTGTCAGGCAGAAGTGGAGATCGGGTTGCTAGGCGGCGCAGACGAGCAGAGGAGAAGGTGGCGGCGGCTAGGGTTTTGGTATACGGGTTCCCGTACGGCCCGTATGGGACCCTGAGTTAATGCTGCAGCTATTGTTTTCTGCGCTGATACTGATGTTTAGGGTTTCTATCGACCAGATCTAGATACCTAACCTCAACTTTCGTATTTTGGCCTAGTACCCGATTACCAGACTCAAATACTTCCCTCTTAGATGCGTTAAACCTCAGTTGATATCTCAATATTATATCTAATTTACAGCCCTGATTTACATTGAAACCTGTGCTTTAAGGCCTATAAATGTGGACTTTCTACTTGTATTTCGATGAAATGTGGTACTGCTATGCTTTATTTGGTATTTTGCAGGAAAAAGAGCGAAAAACTGGATCTGACAACTTTTCATATGGCCCGTACAAGATCTGCCCAACCACACAGAAGGTTCCACAACAGAGGCACCAAGTCTCCAAGACAAGGCACAGGTATATGGCCCATATGAGGTCCCATACAGCCCGTAGGGCGCTAATTCGGAAAATCCAGCTGGAATTTGTAATCAGCTTAATTTAAGGAGGCCGAAAAGGAAGCCTCTGGAGGCGCGATCAGGGGCATTAAAGGAGATATTCCTCACCAAAAAAAAAAAGGGTTCACCACTGGGACTTGGACAACCTTTCTTAGAGCAAAAGACAAGAGGAGGAAAAGAGGAAGAGAAGTGAAAAACGCGAGTTTGCAACGGATCTTCGGATTTTCCACTGTTTTGTCATGAACTCTTTCATCTCTTGTTATTTGTGTTATCTTATGAACATGAGTAGCTAATTTACTTTGTTTCTAGGGTTAAGATGTAGTTTCTAGTTTGGTTTTGTTTGCATGCTACTTGAATTTTGTGTTGAATGCTTTGTTTTTACCTTGTTGAGTAGTATTTCGATTGCTTTATTTGTGCTTGCTTGAATTGATTAGTCATCCCGTTAGATGAATGCGCACATCTAAGTGTTAGGAGCCAAGTCTATGACATTTAATCCAACCGAATAAAGTATATGAAGTAGGGTAAAACCAAGGAGTACCCGAAAGGCGAAACTTTCCTTGAGGCGAAAGTCCTTGGATACTTTTAGTAAACCAACAAGTAACTTAGATAAATTAGGCCAAAATGCGAAAGTTGAGGTTTAACGCATCTAAGAGGGAAGTATTTGAGTCCGGTAATCGGGTACTAGGCCAAAATGCGAAAGTTGAGGTTAGCTATCTAGATCTGGTCGATAGAAACCCTAAACATCAGTATCAGCGTAGAAAACAGTAGCTGCAGCATTAACTCGGGGTCCCATACGGGCCGTACGGGAATCCGTACGGGCCGTATGCCTCGGGGCTAAACAGAAATGAAATCTGAACCCTGGAAACGCATTTTTATCAATCAAAAAT
>JARJHM010001115.1:0-69470 GCA_033356055.1 Carex pumila | reverse complement strand
TTTTAAGTCGAAAAGTGTTTAAATATGATACAAGATATAAACAGTTGAATACTAAAGCCACTAACTTCAAAAAAAAAAAAAAAGCCGAATACTAAATATCGACTATAACATAATGGCACTAATTATAAATAAGATAATTATAGCATGTATCCATTAAATGGTACATTCAACTTTTTATGATGTATATATTTTAAAAATATTATTCAAATTAATAATTTACAATTATAGATGTATTCTCGGTTATTTAGATATGATGAATATCAAACTTGAATTAATTTATAATTTTATTGGTCAGTAATCATAAAATCATTAAAACCATCAATAAATCTTAAATTATTTAATGTTACACTGAAAATCGATTTAAATTTGACACACGTCCCATCAAAATAATTAAAATCATATCTATGACTTTACTTTTACAATTTAAGTATTAAATAATATTGTACTATAAATTTGATATCAACAGAAGTACTCCCATAAATATACGGCATTGCAGATTTAAATAGTTGATAATATAAGTCTAGATATTAATTTGTACATGTCATTAAATATAAACGATACAACATTATCAACAAAAACATATTTTACAAGTTTAAAGCGTCGAATTGTTCGCTGCTAAAGTTAATTCAAGTTGCATTAAGATTAGCGTGTTGGCAATAGGCAGCGGAGCATGTCGTCAGAAATAGAGCAGAGTAGATCCGATGTCCAAAAACAGAGAACATGTTTAAAATCCATGCGCACAAAATTAAAATGGTCTCACAGAAATATTGAGGTGGATGTACATATCTAAAAGAGAATCGGATGATCTTGAAATCCATCAAATCTAAATTAAGTCTGATGTCCATCAAACATACTTTGTTCTACATCCAAAAAAATTAAAAATGTGAAGGAATAATAGTTTGCCAAAATTGATAAGAAGAGTGTCTGGTACAAATTTGAGGGACAAAATCCAGAGGTTTAAAAAGATCTCTATAATTCAAAATATTCTATTATCTTTGTTCTTTTGACAAACTAAATATCACTTGGTTTCAATCCATTTGGTAAATTGCAATTTCTCTCAACAACAACATGTTTCTAACTTTAATCTGGCATTCAAATAATTTACCTTTAGTAGAAAACAAAAATAAACTTAGCGTTTGTCAAAAAAGAAAAAAAAAAGTTTCTTTTACTTTTGGGAATACGAGCTGCGAGTCTTGTCCACGCCAGCTCAGAATCGCCTCTTGTACGAATCAGGTATGTTGGAAAAGGAGTTGTGCGAAGGACTGAAGTTGTCGTCATATCACAACTTCTCTTGGATGTAATAATTCTAAGAGACCTATAATGAGTGTAAAATGTCTCTTGCAATTTGGCCGACATTGCTTGTTTCGAAATTTTTTGGTATGATTTATCTATTATTAATTTATTATGTTACTCAAATGACCCGAAATTATTTTTTCACACAACAAACTATACCATAATGCTTCATCAAGTATGGGCTTACTCTACTGCAGTTATTGTGATGGTAATAGCTAAGACTATGGTACTATAGATAGCACAAATTAATTCGTAATATGAATTTTTATTTTTATTTTTAAAGTATAAACAATAAATTTGAACTGTTCAACATGTATGTTTTATTTATTTTTTTATTTGAAAATTTACTTGAAACCAAATTTTATCATTTTTAATAACTTTTGCTATTTTTATAGATATAAAATCACTAATTTCCGATGATTCAGAATCTTTATATCATATAATTTTTTTTATCTATCTAAAAATTAAAAAAAATTGAAAACATATAAAATTTTGTCACTAAATTTATTTTCATATAAAAATTATGTTAAATATTTCAATTTGACTATTTAAATCCATAAAAAGCCTCACTCGTAATATCTTTATAAAACAAAATTCACTTTGATATTGCATATATAATTGCACAAAAATTCCAGCGCCTACTATAACTCAGACATTCGGCTTCTTATGAAACTTATGTGATTGATTCAGAATCTTTGATATTGCCTTAAGGGTGTATCTCAAAAAAAAACAGAGAAGAAAACAAGAGGTACAGAGACGAGTAGAAATTACTGTGGTTTACTGGAAAACTAGCTCCTGGTTTTGGCAAGAGCGGTATCGACGTACCAGGGACCAAAACAAAGATAACAGCTGTCTTTATTTAATTAATGCAAGAGATGTTAGAGAATTTGTTTGATGTTGCCGATAGAATATTTTGCTGCGACACTCCGTACAATATCAGAAAACAAATATAGCATGAAAGCGCCAGCGAATCCCTGTAGATGTCAGATGAGCAGAACTCTTCCTGTACAGTATCTTTTCTGTCTAAACCGTACTTAATAAGAAAAAGGGTTTAATCGGAAAATTTAGTATGTCGATTTTGTTATTTGTTGTTGCGTATCGAACTAAATTTAGAATGATGTAATTTTGTGTGTGCATAGTCAATGTCGTGTGGTATGTGTAATTTATTAAATCAATTAATTTTGTTATATAAACTTTTAAAAATAATTATTTAAGATTTAGTTTCAATGACACCGACCTGACACCAAATTTTTGACATTAGTTCTCTTCGATCTCTATTTATTATGAGGAGGAATCAAGTTACAATATTTTTTGAGTTACAACAAGTTACAACAAGTATTATTTACATTTTCAAAATCCAAATCGTCGATTCAAACTGTTAGATGTGATCTCTACAATAAAATGTACTTAGAGGCCAGATTTTATATTTTTTGAAATTTTTTTACTATTTATTAAGATGGGTACAAAATTCAATGGTATGAATTTGACTAGTTTTTGTACCCACCTTAATAAATAGTAAAAAAATTCTGAAAAATGTAAAATTTGGTATCCAAGCATATTTTATTGTAGAGATCACATCTAACGGTTTGGATCAACGATTTAGATTTTAAAAATATAAAATATACTTGTTGTAACTCAAAAAATGTTGTAACTTGATCCCTCCTCATTTATTATTTAAGCATCCTTTCGGCAGTTTGTAAATAAAAATCATAAATTCAAATAAAGTGATGTATCAGCACCAACTATTTTCGACTCTTTTGATGTCTACAGTTACTATGAATGAAAAAAGCTCCATGATTTTTTTGTAATATATATATATATATATATATTTTTATGGATGACGAGCTTAATTAGTTTAAATTCAAGTTTTGACCGGTGAAGTCAGCTAAGTCGTAATGTAAAGACGTATTTTTTTTTTTAAGAGCATCGTGTTTTAAATATTAACAATATATAAATATTTTTTTGAGAAAGAAACTAGGATCACGCTCTCATTTAATTAATAAAAAACTGATACAAGAGTTTTGTACCAGAGGATATAAATTACAAATTACTAAAAAAAAAAATGATCTAAAATATCCTTACCCTAATGCGTAAATAAAAGAGAATACAAAATATAAGTCTACCCGCCAAAATTAAAAGGTGCAAAATAAGAGTCTGAGCAAACAAAATAAGGAAAATGCAAGGAAAAAAAAAGCAAAATATATAAATATTTTTTAGTTGTGAACTTAGTATAAACTTAAATTTGCGCAAATTAAATACATGTGTGCCTTTTTACAATATGACATAGCACCTCTGATATAAAATTCAGAAATTTAATGCCAGACAACTCTGAGCCTCCATTTTTTTTCCTAACAATATTATGAATTCTTGTCTTAACTCTGAAACAATCAAGCTAAGAGTGAAGTCTTGGAGTTCTGGCGTTGAGACAAATCATTTCTGAAGGTACTTAAATCATTACATAGATGCGAGAGAATTTATTCAAAATCATGTTAATATAATGAAATAGAGTTATGAATATAGTTTTTATCCAGTTTTTATTTTTCTTTTTTATGTACGAAGTCATCCAACTATTTAATATTCTTTCATCTGAATTTTAAATTTCTAATATTTCATCCAAAAAATATTTATGCAAATTAAAGGGGTTAATGGAGAAAAAAAATAAAGAGAAGCCATAGAAAATAGAGATTTATCAAAAAAGCCTGTGTCTATGCAATCGGGACATTGTACGGAGTGTCGTAGCATTAAACGGTTCTGTTTAATCGGTTTTGGACCGACTGAATTAGTTTGGTTTATTGGATCGGTTCGGTTGATTTTTCAAAACTGAATTATAACTTCGGTTCGACTCGGTTTGAAAATTTTCAAAACCGAAATATAACTTCGGTTCGACTCGGTTTGAAAATTTTCAAAACCGAAATATAACTTCGGTTTATTGGATCAGTTCGGTTGACTTTTCAAAACTGAATTATAACTTCGGTTCGACTCGGTTTGAAAATTTTCATATAATATGAATTTGATCGGAATCACCCCGGTTTATTTTTTAATACTCCAGTTTATTTCTTAATCAATTGTTTTAAATACTTGGTTTATTTCTAAATATTTCAGTTTATTTCTTAATATACTTTAGTTTATTATAAATCAATTGTTTTAAATAAAAAATTAATATTTTTTGGTTTACACCGAACAAATCAAAATAAAACTTCAGTTTGATTTGATTCAGTTCTATTTTTAAAATCAAATTGTAACTTTGATTTGTCAAATTCGGTTCAGTTTCAACCTAACCAAACCAATGAACACCTCTAATCGGGAGGGAGAGTGGCCGTTAACACTGACTTTTAATTGAAATAAATAAACAGTAAAATTGAAAATTTTCAAACAAAAAAGTTCGATAATAAATACGAACCATTTTTTATTAAAAAAAAGTATATGTAAACATAATTTACTACAATACGACAGTTATGTTGACAGTTATTGCCCGCAAACCAAAACTACTATTTACATCTGTTACCTTGAAATTGCTAATTTTGAGTTGCCGATAGTGTCAAAAAATATGTTATGATTAATGTGCTATGATTTTGATTTCGTTTTATATTGTACTGTTATTAAGTTTTCAAAAAAATAGTTGAGGCATAGGATACACGAATCACGATATATAACTGACACGTGTGTCATACCGTAATTTTGCGGTTTTGTGACAAAGTCGTTCCGCCGTATTATTTTTTCCACTTTAGTTGCCGAGCCTTAGGCTATAGAAGGGAAAACAAAACAAAACCAAATCAAATGCATTTGCATGTAATCTAGTGACAATCCGTAAAGAAAATCACAGATTTAACATTGAAATAAAACTTTTTTACAAATATTAAATAATTAAGTGACTCGACTTCAATCTTTAAAAAAGAAAAAAACATTTGCATGTTTTCCTTTGTCTTTCTCTTACTTTTTCTCTTCTCTTTATCACATGAGAAAAATATTCACAATGTCTCTATTTTGGGAAAAAAAAAGAGAGTATATTACAACATAACAAGCAGATTGAAGTAGGGTCTATTATTATAGACTTCATCATGGAATGTTTTTAAAAATTTTACAATGTATTATTCTCTATATGAGGAGAGTTCAAATGCCTTCATTTTTAATGTCTTCATCATGTCTCTATTTTTAAAAGCTTTAATAATTCAAAATTTAAATCATAAAATTGAAAATAAAACTGGTTTATATGAACTACATGATTTTATCTATGTACATGTAAAAAATTATGGTATTTTAACTTTGTTTTGGTTGTTATATTGAGCTTGTAAAAATGTATACTAATGTGGATAATTTATAGACGTTGATTTTAATTTTAACTTACTGATTTACATAAAAGCAAAATCAAAATGTGATAATTTTTTATAGGCACATAGAGAAAATAACATAGATTACATCTAACGGAATTATTTTGATGTTTAAGTTTTAAATCTTGAGTTATTTAAGTTTTTAAAAATGAAAACATGACAGAGACACAAAAATGGAGGCATTTAAACACTCCTCTTATTATATTATATGAATTGGAAATTTTCTCGAAGTTTAACAATGACTCATGTAACACAATTTTTTTTAAATTAATAAATATTAAACAATATTAATTAAAGAAAAAAATTAAAATTTTAAATTAAGATGACTTTTATATGGAGAAAAAAAAGCTGGTACATGTGTTTTCTTCGGCACAATTTTTATTATTCGAAACGTAAAAGTTGTGTATAATGACAAACAAGATGCTTAGTTGTTCAGTAATTCACATTTAAAAATAAAATAAAAAATTGTATTGCTTCTAGAATTACAATGCAATTAAGTAAATCAAACACATACTTCTTTCAAATGAAGAAAGAGAAATACAGGACACAACTCATACAATCAAAATAAATATGGATAATATGTTATGACCATAAAACTTAAAAGATGTCATCCTGTTTATGTAGTATATAGATTGGACTTTAAGAGCTGCTGGCAGCATGTGCTTTATTCGTAAACCGAAATGCTGCAATTTATTGCAAGTTGTTAGGATTTTGCTGAGGGTTTGTTCATTTTTCTGTTTGGAGGCTCTGGATTTGTATGTAGGCCCGTAATATCAGGAGGAAACTTTGATGATGTTATTCGTTCGAATATGCTTAGGCTCTGGTTTTGTATGTAGGCCCATAATATCAGGAGAAAACTTTGAAAATGTTATTCGTTTGAATATGTTTCCTCTGGTCTCTGGCCCAAAACTTTCCTTGGTCACTTTTGCGGGCCTTTGTTCAAATCAGATCGGACGGTACCTAAAGGCTGAAGTCAACACTCGACAGTCGACACCAAGCTTACAGCCGGATCGCTGGCAACATTTAATTGAGTTATCTTTTTTCTCTTTTGCAAAATTTTTCAGAAGAAAAAAAGAACAAAACTATGATTTCCCCCCGTTCCAAAATAATGTGAAAAAAACATAGAATGGTCCCTCCAAGTATGTTAGTGGAAATGATACTTGCAGATATAAACCCCAACAGTTGTTTTTCTAGTTAACAATTCGGTTTAGTGAAGCAAGGAGTAGTAAGAGGCATATGCACTTAGAGGATTTATGGTTCATATGCTAATATATCTTTTAAGTATAGATTATTAATAGAATTCGTAAAAGGAGTAGTCATTTGGACCGTTTGGTTAAATAGGAATGCTTTATGCTTTTATCAAACTTCCACTTCCATTAGAAAAATGGGAGCTCAATTCTTGTCTCTAGCTAGGGTTTGGTGTAATGCTAAATCTGAAACTATAAACTACTAATTTAGATTGTATAATGCCAAGTAATTTAACTGCTCTATCTACTCAGATGTTCACAGGTCAGCTGGTAACTGGGAGCCCTTTGGGTCAGATGACAAGCCAAACCCATGGGTTTGGAAGAAGAAATGATGATCTTCTTGTTCTATAGTATTCCTGTGATTTTGTCATACTGCAGGGGCTGTTTTGTAAGAAGTCTTGGAGCATGATCTGGTGTCTCAAATTGTCGATGTTGAAGACTTTTGTTTCATACTTGCTTTTGTTTTTTGAGTTTAGTTTGGCTAGTTATGATCTATGTTCACTCTGTGATGTATGGTAGTCGGTAGAAGTATGCTGTATATTGCCTTTTGCTTTGGGTGATGTATGGATATTATGTGAGAATGTGATGTAAAAATCGGTGGGAAACCACTATTTGTCATAAAGGGAATCAAGGTCCTCGCTGTAGAGGAGAGAAGTATGTTGGTACTCCCAAATTGAAAGTCAATTTTGGCACATCAAGCTTCAAAATAAAGAGTATGCAGTGTGACAGAACTGTGGCAGAAAAAGAGCACCATAGTAGATATTACATGGCCAAAGAAGAGCATGCAGCGTGGCTGCCAGGGGTGATGGAACCAGCTGATAAAGATATTGCTGCTTTAGTTGACTGAGCATATATTGTTAGTGAATAGATGCAGTTGCCAGTGACAAGCACTGAAGGTTGCATGAACAACCGGGACTGGATCTTCCCTTACCATAGGTAATGTCATGTAGAGCTGCATCAGTTAGACCGACAGGACTACAATCTCTTACACAATATACTATAGCTCACAACGCACATTTGAAGGTCCTGAGTGTACTAGAGAGGATATCTATTTTGCCTAATAAAAAGAACAGTATGGGACCAGATGATTTAAAAGTAGATGTAATACAAATTAAGATTGCTGCTGTTGAGGGGGAACCAGGCTGCATCCACATGGGTAAATTACATTGTTAACAGGGAACAATGAATCTATTATTATAAAATATCTTCATAATACAAAGATAAAATCATTGGTCAAACACCATACGGATGCAACACCAATGGTGAAGAAAAATTCAGCAATCCTTGTACATGAACAAACCTCACAAGCTTCTCGATAAAAAATAAGGGCAGTATTCTCTTAATTTGCTCATTTGATACCCCAAACCTAGCCCTTTTTTCTCTGGTCATCACATAAAACCAACAAAATGCATGGGTGTTGGCTGATTGCGGCATATACTATATCACATCCTCGTCATTGGCCCACAAATAATTTGGGCTGTAAGATGAGGAATCAAGGGTATTGAGAAGAAACCAAGACACCTTGCTCATTCAAATGTCTCTGAAATTGAGCCAGACGGGACTGTAAATCAATTATTATGGCAGCTTTATAAGACAGAATGGCATTCAGTCTGGAGACAGAGCCGTCTAACTGGTTGCCTGGTTGATCTGCTTCAACCAAGAGATCCATTTCCTGCCAAAACATATGGAGTTTATAAATTAACCTTGATCTCTCACTACGACTACTATAAGAAAATGCTACAGGCTACAGCTAAATTTAGGTTCAATGAAAGCTATAATATAAATTTTGTCAAGCCAAATAAGTTCCATTGCAAAGGATAAAAGAGGATAATATGCATAGAATGAAGATGAGATCCCTTAAAAACATACCTCCCTAATGATATCTAAAGTCTCCTCAACTTGTTTCCTATGAGCTGACACCAAATCTTCCTCTTCCTATAATCACACCACACAAACAAAGGTCAAACATCTTTTAAACATTGTCTTCAAGGTAGTATATATATTTTGATTTGCAAAGAAAAATTATCTCTTACCTTCAATAGTTCATTCAGCTGATCATCATCATCAGGCACACCCTCCCAATTCAAGTTCGGGTTGACAACTCCTTTACCTTGTTGGTATGTTGCTGCCTCATAATACTCATCAGGTCCAATGTTTGTATTATATTTACTTCTATTAACTTCTTTTTTCTGCATGCTGTTTTGATAATTAATGCTTGTGCTTGTCTCCTTTCTCTGTGGCTTTGGCCAATCAATATTATTCAGACTGTCACCGGTGTTGTTGATCACTTCCGGTCTGGGTTCAGGCAATTGAAAGGAAGATAAAGGGACAGTTGTAGACTCCCTTAATGTCCCTGAAGAGATGTCCCATTTGGGGTTATCTCCCTTTGAAAGGCTCTTAACCCTGTATCAGCAGTATTATTTTATTTTACTAAGGAAAAAACAACAAAATAATATATAATAAGCTGGAGATAAAACACTTCATTATCATAATTACAAAAAAAAGAAACAGCAACTATTATCATAATTACACTTAATTACGTCCCATTTTTTATATTAATAATCATTGGTTTACAGTTCTACATAATTATATTAGTCTGATCAAACCTTTAGTTCAACCTTAATTGAAATAAAAAGGTATCTACTTACTCGATTATTTATTGGCAAGTCCCTTAGCCTTTTATAGAAGTATAATGGCAAATTATGTTTTAGAATAATACATTAAGGAAACATATTAGGAGAAACTTGTGGATTTTTTTATAAGAACGTTAACTTGGCAAAGTTAACATATCTGTTCAATTATAATTACACAGATGACCATGACTTATAATTTCCTAACACCACATAAGAGAAAATAGAATAAAGCAACACTAGTTTAGGAGTTGAAGTATTCACCTATCAGCATATCTCAGAGTATTTAGTGTATGTTCGCATGAACCAGAACTTGGAGAAATGCAAGATATCATGACAGTGTGAGAGTCCCCAATGAATGAGTCCCTTAACACCTCCGTCAATTTGCTTCCTCTAAAAGGTATATGGGTCTGGTCATTGTCTAGTGCTCTGATGCATTCCTTCAGAGCCAAAAGGCTTTTGTTGATCTCAGCTCCTTCTATCCTGCACTCAATATGGGTATACAATTGGGTGTTTAGAAGAAAGGAAAACATGTTATAGTCATATGTCAAGGACTTGAGGGGTTGTTATTTTAACTTTGGTTATTGATCTAAAAAGTGGAGCTGTTACATGTTGGTCTTGAGCAACATCTCATGGCTAAACTGCCTGGGACAGTGATCTCTTTAGGAATCACAGCTTATACAATCATAAGTCACATATCCTAGAAATTCTCCTCCCACTTTGAATATTAATGTATAAGAAAATAAAAAAGAATGGAGGAAAGATAACATTGTAAAAGATAAACACCTTGTTTGTTTATCATTGTCAGTTGTATCGGCCCCACGCTCGCTACCAGCCAGATCAATGAAAGATAATTTGCCAATGGGACGAGGAGGTTTAGATTTGTTGCCATCTACAATTCTTTTAATAGCAAGCTGAAGAATGGCATGAGACCGAGAAGACTCTTCATTTGCACCAATTGTGCCAGTGCTTCTAGTTGCATTTCCTTTCTCAAATAACTCTCTGATCATTTCCACATCAGTAACTCTATATTCTTGCAAGCCAACAATACACACCTTTTGTTTGCCATCTTCACTCATCAAAAGCTTCCTATACATATTATCTTTGAGATTAGTAAAATATTTCCCACAAGACTATGGAGTTAGGCAATTTGAAAAGAAGAACATACTTCCGCTCATTTAGAAGATAAAAAAGCTTCCCACCATAAATTTCAAAGAAACTGACAAATAGCTGAAACCCTTGGTTTCTGTATGCATGGTTCATTAATCTCAGTATATCGTGAGAAGCTTTAAGAGCAAGAGGCTTCATGGTGAATGTCTTCCCACTGCCTAGAGATACAAGAAATATAAGGTTAAAATAAACCAAATATACATATGGAGAGGAAGTATTAATAATAATCAGACACATGCCTGTTTGTCCATATGCAAAGCATGTAGCTTTCGTACGTTGAAATATTGCTGGTACAACTGGTTCAACCGTCTCCCTGTAAACCTAGAAAAGAAGGCAGAACAAGGAAGATTAAGAACACAAATGAAGGATAAGTACCAACAATAGAACATTTTAAATAGTTTATTACAAATTCCACCTGTACAAGCCTTCACATAAAATTGTCTCTTTTAGCTACTACTATAGTTTTATAGTGATCAGTACCGGTTGATCTAGTCAATTGTACCGACGTGTGATTGAACATCAACATTGTCGTATAGAATCATAAATGCTTACCTCATCATTTGAGACATCCTCATCCAAAACAGCATCAAATACAAAGTCATGTCTCTCAACATATTCTGTAAGGTCAACCTGCACGACATCCCAGGTTTAGATACTGATAGCTGAGTGAAGATAAGCAAATAATTAGATGCGCAATTATAAGTAACCTTAAGTTTGGTCTCATGGACAGTAAGACAATTGGAAGCTTGTTCAATGCTAATAATGTCTTCTTCCTTTCTTAGCTCTCTCTTTCTTATTTAGGGGCCTTTTGCGAACCTTCAATTGATTCACATATTATTTCTATAAAAAAATTCATATGTCTGAGGAAGTGATAGGTAAAGTGAAGGCCAAGAAAACATACCACTACTTTGATCTTTGCAACAGAAGCAAGCTTCTCTTTATCCATAGGGAAGGGTTTTAAAGAACCATTTTCTGGCAATGTATCAGGTTTAGCCATTTGCCTATTCAAGTTGAAGCTGGGGTCTAACTTGTTGACATTTGTGCCGTGATTGTAAGATGATGGATAAGAACCATCATAAAACCCATGACCTCCAGTCTGTATGAGTATAGTTGGAAGGAAAATCAGTGCAAAGATCTTTTTTAATTTACTGGGCCATGTGAAGAATTAAAACTGTCAAATAGGTAATATTTGTAGGCAAAGGCTTCTATGGACCAAGTTGTAATTGGCACTGTTCATTTCTTGTTGATTCAATGGTTGAGATTATTTTGATGGCATTAAAAATTTTCGCTCCAACTTTTTGTCGGAGGGGTAAAAAGGTAATTTTGAAGCTAACATCCTCTCCCGCATTCTCATTCTCTCCATTTCAAAAAAAACCCCGATGAGATCTCCTCTCTTGGCAACGCGATCCCCTAAACCTAATCCGGCGATGCGCGACCTAAACCTGATCTCCTGCGACGCGTGGCCTAAACCTAGACCTCAACCCGATATGCCATGGCGTCCCTCTCATGATCTCTCTTCTCCTCGATCAATAAAAGAAAACCTCCTTTCTCTCACCAGACCCAAAGCCCCTCTTTCTCTCTCACATGTGTGACTGTTGCTATTAGTTTGGCACCTATTGCTGCAATTGTAAATCTTGTGGCTCTTGTATTGTAGCCTACGTGGGTTTTGTTGTAGCTGCATCCAAAACTACTCGCAAGGTGCTTTTCCATAGTAAGCTCTCCTTTATACCAGAATTGAGTTTTGTTTTGATAAATTTTTTTTGTTGATGCCAGGTAACAACATACATTTTAGCTAGGCTAGGAAAAGAACTATTGTTTACTGTTGTCTACTTGTCTCACAAGACGAGAAGTACAAAGCCAAGGTAATTGTCATTGTTTGATGTCTTTTCTTATTAAGAATACTTCACCTGGGACTGAAGAAACCTTGTTAAAACAATGTGACTCTTGTTTTAGGTTTGTATAGATGTAATTGTTCAAAGGCTTGGAGATGCAACAGCAGTCGGCATGTACAAATTACTTTTTGGTAATCAAAATGCAAAATCATCGAAGGTCTCCCTTTATGAACTACTGGTATGGGCCATCTTTGTGTCTGTCTTGTGTAATTTAGATTCTAGGATAATATGTAAGAGGAAGGTTCAAATGCCTCTATTTTTTGTGCCTCCATCATGCCTCTATTTTTAAAAACTCTAATAACTCAAAAGTTAAATCTTAAAATTCAAAATAAAAACGTCAGATATAAACTACATCATTTTATCTATGCACGTGTAAAAAATTATGGCATTTCAATGTTGTTTTGGTTATCATCTTGAGCTTGTAAAAATGTATATTAATGTGGATAATTTCTAGACGTAGATTTTTCAACTTATTGATTTATATAAAAGCAAAATCAAAATGACATAATTTTTTATGGACACATAGATAAAATAACATAGATCACATCTAACGGTTTTATTTTGAATTTTAAGTTCTAAACCTTTAGTTATTTAAGTTTTTAAAAATGGAGGCATGATGGAGGCACAAAAAATGGAGGCATTTGAACCCTCCTCAATCTGTAATGTGACCCGGCATATGTTAAAGGAAAATTTATTATTTTTGATCCTGTAAAACAAGAAGTGCCTCTCATACTCTTTATATCAAGGGGTGAAGGGAAAATAAACATGTTTCCCGACAAACATGAAATCATCCATGTATTGGTCAGTTTCCCAGGAAGCTTACAGATCCTATATACTTATGCTATAGTGTTTGTCTATATATAAGTTGTGAATAATTGAAGGGTTATTTGTATATTATTCTGAAGTATTACTTGAGGGAATAGATACATGATACTTCTCTGTTCTTAAAAGGAGCATGTTAGATAACTGTTGCAGGGTTCTTAATAGAAATATTGTGTTCTATATAGCATATGCAAAATCATTGATGTTATTTGTTATAAATGCTAGTTTTTATATTTTGCTTATTTGTTATATTTTGCATATACAAATAACCCTTCAATTGTGTGTTTTTGCAAGAAAAATTTAGGTCAATGATAATTATAGGGTATCTGAGATTTGAGCTGGTTTCTAGCTCCTACACCAGTTACTGGTACAGTTTGAGCTGGTACCAAGCTTTGTCGATGATCAGAGTTTAGGTTTGAGACCAAACAAATTCTTGTCTGCAAGGGGTTTTCATAGAGTGGTTTTTGTTATATGCTGTTGATATTTAGTTAAGACTCATGTACTATTCTAATTTAGATGGTGCCAAATTGAATTTAGGGTTTTCATAGGACTTACAACTGAGATCTAATTGAGAGTCAATTTTTGGAGACTAGCAGATTGCTGCCCATTGTAACTCGTGCCAAAACTACCTGAAAATAGAGAAAAAAAGAATGCCAAAATCACAAAAAGAACAATCACATGAATATGTACCATTGAACCAAGGAACGAAATCTGCTGTTATTCAAATTCGGTGCTCTCCGTGCTATCCTCTCTTCTTTCTCTCTCTACCTTTTTTCTTCCCCCTCTCTCTCCTCCTCTTTTAAAGAGAGAGATAGGCACATATTAGAAGAGTAGCAAGCTGCTATTCTTCTAAGAATAGCAGCAGATTCATATCCCTGAACCAATTAAGCTGGTACTAGAAACGATGCATTTATTTATCACTTTTAAGACCTGCAAAATTAAGTAATAATAGTTTGAAATTCCAACAATAACCAATATTACCTTATAACCAAGAGCATATCAATTACATCCATGATGGTTTGAGACTGTACATTCTACTATTGCAGGGTGAAACCAGAATATGAACAGTTCATAGAGTTGTTTTATTCTATGAATGAATTCAAATTGCAACAAATCTGAACTGTAAATAAAATTAAGTAATAAATACTTTAGAAGCATCAGTTTGGAGCAAATAAAGGTCTTTTCTTCTAGTAACAAAAGTGCGATTGATATATCTGGCGACAGAGACATCTCATGCAATCTGACAAAATTCGAAACATAGTACACAATTGTCACATAAACTTTGACAATCTGACCCGTACTGACATAAAAAAGTTCACCATTTTGACACATAATCCCCAAACTTTGACAATCTGACCAATTGGAGTCAATTTCAGTTGCTAAGCAACTTTACAACTACATTCCAATCTAAATAAATTTCCATCTGAAAATAAAACTTAAGATCTAAACAATAAAGTAAAGCAAATTTATTTGCTTTGACTTCTTCATAGAGTAAGCATACCAAGTCACAATAGATATGGGTCTTCTTGATAGTAAAAAATATATTCCAGAGATTATAATTGGACCGGTACATTGGTACATTACATTCAGGCACATGACCCCTTTATGGGTGGTTCCTTTCTTTTCATTGTTACCTTATTGTTTTCTACTTATCATTTAAATTTGGGTCTCTAAATCATTGCTAAAGTTCGATGAATATTTGATGCACGGCTACCGTATCTTAATAAAGAAAAGAAATGCAAATAAAAATATCTTATCAAGTGAATTGTAGTATCAATAACTATTGCTCATTCTTAATCAGTACGATAGTACAGCGGAGACTGCAAATTAAACCTCCTATACCAGTCATTTCAGAAACAAGAATAATGAGTACAACAAACCAATAACTTTATCCATGTAGAAAAGAGCTCTCATTTATTAGACAATAATTTTCACAATACTACAAGAGATGCTACCTTAAAATAAATAAAAAATAAAAAAAATAAAACAAGAGATGAAAGTTTCACAATACTCAGATAAACACTTTTAGATGGTGAGAGAAAAAAAGTGACATCTCTTTGTTTGCTCAGAGATGGAAGTTTTAACACATAGTTTGTCGTTTTTCTATAATGGTGTTGATGTAATGCTGTACATATTGTTAGATTTTTCTTAAAATAAAATATATTTTTTTGGAGGAAATTACAAAATAGAAGTTGGATCAATAAAATTTTCAACTTTTGTATTCTCAAATTCCCTGAAAAAGTTTTTCCCTCTGGATGGAATGAAGCTAACTAAACCTAAAAAACCACAAACACTACATTGGTAAAAGGACTGAGATTTCGAATTGCTAGTTCTATCTTAACAAATTAAAAAAGCTACATAATTACCATTAGTTAACAGTAGAAGAAGATGAGGAGCTGGACAACCAGAGGAGACCTTATTTTTCTCTTTTGCGTGAAAGAAGTAACGACGATGAGCCTTCATCTCTCCTCTTTGTTTCGTCCCTCTTCGGAATCTAGGGTTTCGTCAGATGGTGTGCGAGAGGGGTTTGAGGAGAGGCTGTGTGCGACAGAGAAGAGGCGGCGAGAGGGGGGGGTGGGGGGTCAGGGGGCACAGAGGGAAAAGGGAGAGAGGGTAAGTATTCTATTCTGTTGGCGATATGAGAGAAGGTGTTGGCGAAGAGAGGAGAGGTCTACTGGAGGAGAAGAGTATTGGCGAAGTGGAATTCACTGGAGGCAAAGTCTACTGGAGGGGAATAGAAGCAGGAAATTAAATTTTCTATACTATTCCAATTTTGCCCATTAATCAATCAACGGTTCTAATTCGTTGGTCCATATTTGCTCCAGTAGCAGCGGTTCATAGAAGCATCACTCATATTTGTAATGCATAGTTAACTTACAAAAAAGAAGCTTGATACTATGACTCACGTCTAGCGTTCTACATAAGGACCATCAGCCCAATTATATTGACAAAAAATATGAGCTTTCTATCAGCATTTAGGGGTGTTCATCAGGTCCGGTTTAATCGGTTTTAAACCGAACCGAGAAAGTTTGAGTTAAATGGTTCGGTTATTTTGGTTTAATGAATTGGTTCAGCTTGTTTTTTAAAACCAATTCAGATGTTTAGTTCGGTTTGGTTTAAATTTTTTTAAAACCAAAGATATCGAACCGATCGAACTTCAGAGAAAAAGTATTAAAATTTTTGAAATTGTGAACCATTCCCTAAACCCAAGTCATCTCTTTGACTCTCTCACCGTCTCTCATTTTTTTTACTCTCTCCCATTTCTTCTTGTCTTCGTTCCGATCACCTCTACTCCTTCCTCTGTCGCCTTTCCTCTCTCAAAACTCTTGACTGCTCTCTCTCGCTTTTAGTTCTAGGTTTCATTGCTCCATCTCTCTTCCAAGGAAGAATGTAGGGTTTCTTGGAGAGCCAAATTTTATATGGCGATGCAAGCGAGAATGGGTGTCGGGATAATTATTTTGTTCATCTAAGCTGTTAATCGAGTTGGATCTTCTTTATTTTTATTTATTTTTTTTTGTTTCATCATGATTTGTTCTCTTTGTAATTTACTCTAATTTTACATTTGGTTGAAACTTGACACCTCACCTTGTCTTTCCTTTAAATCATGGTCATTATTGTTGAGGAGGGAAGGTCGGCAAAATTGGTTGGCTGTGATTGTTTCTCTTCATTTGAGGTTTGTCTCGTATTATTTGATTTTGAGGCTTTGTTTTTATTGAAAGAAGACAGAATTCATCCTTTTTAGATGAGATTAACTCTGTTCTTGATTCGTGACTTTGTGTGTTTTTTTTTTGCTCATTTGGGCTTTTAGGCGAGATTGAACTCATTTGTTAGCTGGTTCATAGACTAATTTGCTTTAAAAAATTGATATATTTCGGTTTTTAACCGGATAAACCAAATTAACCGAAATAAACTTTGGTTCGCTTCGGTTCGGTTCTATTTTTAAAACCGAAATAAAACTTTGGTTTGTTTATTTTATTTCGGTTTTAACCGAACCGAACCGATGAACACCTCTATCAGCATTGCAAGTTTTAGTTTAGATTTTTTTCAATGATAGTTACAAGTAACTGGAATTGAAGTATTGAGAGTAGATCTAAAACACAATGACATAAAACAAGTATTAGTTTAAAGCTAAGTAACAGAAGCAAATTAAGCCCCATTACACATTTGTAACATTTTCAAATCTTACTTCAGGCAAGAGCTCAATATCAAAGGAGTGTAAATCAAGTAATCCGGGGCTGAAATGGCTCGGTGAAACCAACTCTTCTCTACTCCAATTCCTAGGCAACGGCGATGTAGGTTCCACTGCCACGTAGATCTCCCCACTCACGCCTCTTTGTAAACCCCTCGTCCCTCTCCCGTACTCTCCCTTTCAAAAATACCGAAAAAAGGTATCAATACTCGGTAAAACGTAGATCCACATACAAAATGCAAGATCTAGAAAAAAAAGTACCTGAAGCCATTTGCTCGTCACAGCGGGGTCGAAGAGAAGTTGATCAGCCGGGTATTGCCTCTAATGCGGCTGTAGATTCAATGATCGTTGGGCCTTCATTGGGGATGGTGAGAGAAAAGGAGAGTGAAGAGGGGGCTGGAATTAGGAGCGATGGCGAATTGAATGATATTTAAACGAGGAGATTAATTAAATTAAAATAAAGTGAAATTAGGTGAGTTCGCTTGAATCAAAAAAAAAAAAAAAGTTTGAAAAAGTTCGTGGGGAGAACAATACTTTTTCTCTGAGCAATTCTACTCGTATAACCATTCATATCGGAAACTGATGACATGGAAAGATTTTCATTATATTATATATGCATATTAACCGACTTCATGAATTGAAAGCATGCTTTGTTCTAGGGAATTTGTATCAATAAAAAAAATTCTTTCCGGAATTTGCCCTCCGGCAAAAACATTTATCAACTACTAGAGGTGTCTTTTACTTCTTTAACCAAATTGGCAAATTCAATCAATCGTCCTGGTCCGTGAAATTAAGGTACATATTACTCTGAAAGTGGGACCCATAATAGTGTTTTCAAACGCATTTAGCCAATGATCGAGGAGCAAATAATAATTGCTTGGGAAGATTCGTTCACGGAGCCGCGGACACATGGAAGATAGGTGAGCGGTTGTTGGTTTCGGTGGAGATCTATCCTGTGCGTACAATGGTACGGGATCCCACAATCCTTCTATCCCAGTCCAATGGGACCCAATCCGAAGCGAGTGCATATCCTCTGAGATATCTAAACTTTTGCGTGACTGACGTGTCCGATGCCTATTCAGGGTGATAGAGGGGGTCAGTATTATGTGTGCTTTGAGATTCGTGCAGAATGTATTTAAACGGTTGGGCTTTTCCATAAAGTCACGCAAAGTTTGAGATATCTCAGAGGATACGAATTCATCTGAAGCATAGACAACAGTACGTATGGTATTGGTATCAGTGGTGGACCAGGTCTTCGACATCGCTCTCTCGTTTTAAACTTGTTAGCCGTTGTACGGCGTTAATGGAGCGTGGTAGTGGGGCCTTTGAACCCAATCCAATTCATGTATGGCCTATTTTTGGGTCTAAAGCTGGCCTAGCAACGAATATGTTCCAAATGGAGCCCATTAGATCCGTAATATTTGTTTGTTAAAATGTCAACAGTAACAACGACATACGTACCTTGCGCGTGATATTTTGTTCTCACGGCTGCTTTCGTGGAATTATGTTTCAAGATTTGCAACTAGCTTAGATTAGATGCTAGGTTTTGAAAGAGGAAGCATTTGTATTCATCTAGGTGCAGTGTGTCGATCTTTTTCACCTAGATCGAGAGCATATATGCTATATCTTTTTGAAATTGTTTTATCTATTTTTATCAATTATTGTCAGGGTAAATGTCGCACACTCTCTGTGTACTGGAATGGTAATGTTTCTTTGTTACTTGAAAAAACATGTCCCAGTGATTATATCCGAAGCATAACTGGTAACATAAAAATCAAGTTGATAGCATGTGATAAATAAACTAAAGTATATTTCCCTCTATTTATATACTCTAACACTTAGTTATTTTGGTACAGTTATAAATTAGAACATAAATTTTCTTCCAATTTTTTTGGAAACAAATATTAATTTTATTTTTGGGGATCAGATGTTGGCCTTAATTTTATATATAAGCTGGACAAATAGTTTGTATTGACAAATTCTACGCTTCTTCTATTTATTTAAATTTTAAACAAAAACCTTAGGTATATTGGTATGCCATGGACTTAATTAACCGTTGTTGGCAAAACCAAATTAATAAAGCTTAAAATATATTTAAGATTGAAAGAAATTATCAATTCAGATATACTGCCAAAATCAAAACACTAAATTAGCAACTTACAAATCATACCAAAAAAATTTGAAATTAAATAAGAGGCTTATAAGTTCCAAGTAAATATATTAGGATTAAATGATTTTTGTGAATTAACTTAGCTTACATGCAAAGTCTCTGAATAATTATTTTTCTGGAATATTTTCGTTCGAGGAACTTAATTGCAAGATGTATTTTTGTAACAATTGCACTAGTTGGAAATTAATGAAAGAATCCTTCTATTTTAGAGAATTAGTCAAGTATCTCCTTTATGTGATTATGTCCTTTTTGAAATATCACGAAGATAATAAAGAAAGAAACAATGCATATGGTAATTCTCCTATTCCATCACTATCTCCAAAAAGGCTAGAGAGAGGATACACAAATTATATATGTATCCCATTAAATAATACTGATCATACGACCTGGATCGACTTCCATTTTCCTAAAAGCGCACATGCCGGTCATCGGATGGTGCTCGATCATATGGTCGTCGCTAGTCGATATATCTTTCGCATCTAGCTTCCTCTGTGGTGGTGGTCCCATCCTAAGGATTGAAACTACCTTAATCCATTCCCTTTTCTCTTTTTTCTTAAAAGCTAGCTAG
The DNA here is from genome assembly GCA_033356055.1 of Carex pumila. Classification (NCBI taxonomy): domain Eukaryota; kingdom Viridiplantae; phylum Streptophyta; class Magnoliopsida; order Poales; family Cyperaceae; genus Carex; species Carex pumila. The sequence goes on along the minus strand of JARJHM010001115.1, from coordinate 49,161 downwards.
CTTTTGCTTAAATCAAAGGACCGCCATAAACTAGTCAGTGGTGCACTTTTGGTGAAGTGACGATTAATTAATTTGGAGATGAAGCTGAGAGAGAGAGAAAAATAGGGGGTTCTTTTTAGCTAGTAGTAAGTCGTGCTATGATTGAGAGATAGTATGGAGTCCTTGGTGGCAGTAGGCTTCAGTCTCTCTCGAATCCTGGATAAGATCTCTCAATGCGCTCTCAGTCAAGAGACGGTAATTAAATTTAATAGTGTTCTGGGATTTTTGTTTCGGTATTGAATGGATAATTGCAGATAACCGAAACAGAACGAAATCGATTGGTACTGGTAGCCTCGCCCTTTTCACTAAAGTACTTTTGAGATTCTAAAATCGGACGTATTGACTATCAACGAATAATGTTTTGACACATATAACATAAAAATTAATATATGCAAATTATACTGACTGAACATAAGAGGTCGCAGGTTTGAAATCTGAATGAGAAATTTTTTTGTAGATATTAAATATTTGAGTAGTTTGATCTCCAATCTTTACTAAATAAAAAAGTTATATTGATCGGACATGAATATGTAAGTATTAATAATTATCATCCTAATCAATTTTGAAATTCCCAATAAAAAATTCAATAGAAAGTTTAGATTAGATGTAGCAAATAAATAAATTTTGTGCCCTTTTATGTAAATTTTGAAATACATACAAAAATATTTATATATATTAACTTTATTTAGTAAGACAACAATGTATATATAATCCAAATTATTAAACCTTATTGAAATAATATGGTTTGAATAACAAAAATATACACACAATGACACAATAAATTTTTGATGTAAACATCTTTAGCCGATTCTTTTATTTATATCCAAAATAAAATATAAATTTAAAAAACTAACCAACTAGCTAATGAAATTGCAAAACTACCCAAACTGGTTAACCATTAACCGAACTCAAATCAAATTTCCGGTTATTGGTTTCCCGGACCCATTGAAATAGTCCGGTTAACCATTAACCTGAAATTTGATTTGAGTCCAGTTAGGCTAATGGTTAACCGGATTTGTGCATTTTCCTTCTTCTTCTTTTTTTAAAACAGAATTTTTTTTATTTTTTGTATTAAAATATTAGAAATGTTGAATATATTTCTTTGAAAATAAATGGATTACAATATAATTTGATTTATTAGAAAGACTGCAACTAATAACCCAGATCAATATTTTTCAGGCCGGATTTTTCGCGGCTGTAAGAAAAATTAATATATTTCTTTATGTGCTATTGGAAAAAAAATAAAAATGCTTAGATTCTGCGTTATTGATCCCGGTTCAAAAGTCACTTTTATGTAATCTAGAAAATATTGTGATCCTTCTAGGATATTTAATTTATAAAAGTTGTATCTATTTTGAGAATTTTTTTTAAAACAATCATTAAATAAATTAAAGTTTTTATTTTTTTTTCAAAAAATAGATACAATTTTTCATAAATTAAATGTCCTAAAAGGATCACAATATTTTATAGATTACATAGAAGTGACTTTTGAACCGGGATCAATAACTCAGAATCTAAGCATTTTTATTTTTTTCCAATAGCACATAAAGAAATATATTAATTTTTCTTACAGTCGCGAAAAATCCGGCCTGAAAAATATTGATATGGGTTATTAGTTGCAGTCTTTCTAATAAATCAAATTATATTGTATTTCATTTATTTTCAAAGAAATATATTCAACACTTCTAATATTTGAATACAAAAAATAAAAAATAAATAAATAAATTTCTTTTTTCAAAAAAAAAAGAAAAAAAAAAGGAAAATGCACAAATCCGGTTAACCATTAACCGGACTCAAATCAAATTTCCGGTTAATGGTTAGCCGGATTATTTCAATGGGTCCAGGAAACCAATAACCGGAAATTTGATTTGAGTCCGGTTAATAGTTAACCGGTTTGGATAGTTTTGCAATTTCATTAGCTAGTTGGTTAGTTTTTTAAATTTATATTTTATTTTGGCTACAAATAAAAAAAATCGGCATCTTTAGCCTCGTTTTTTTATTATTTGAATGGTTGTATTTTATCATCATGCATGTCTAATTTAATAAAAATTGAGCAGCCAAATATTTTACCGATATTCGTTAAATCTCGGCCGAAATGTCAAGTTCTCAATTCCATGTGAACTAGAGGGACACATAAGGTAGAACCGAAAGGTTGGTACAGTAAATTTGTTTCTCAAAACAGGGCTACTTATTATGGCGCACAACGGCACAAATACAGAATTAATCTATTATTTTTTGTATATAGGAATTGTCTAAAATTTTAGTGATGAAATTATCCCATGCATGATGATTTCATACACAGTGTTCCTATGGTTTTGTACATAATTAATTCGAATTTTATTATATTTTAGAAGAAGAAAAATAGTATTTATTTTAGTTATGTCCTAATTTTTTAAACTGATTTAAGTGTAGAAACCCAAACAAGCTATTCATTTCATGACAGAAAACTAGGGGTGAAAAAGAGCGGATAAGGAGCGGGTAATGCTAATATTATATTCATATCCGTTGGATAATAAACGGATACCGATAGTAAACGAATATTAAAATTCAAAATCAAATCTATCTAATTAAACGGATACGGATTTGAATACGGATATAAAAAGAATAATGTTCGGATAATTAAGATATATGAACTTGTAAGATATAAATATTAATTAAAATATTAAATATAAATATTAATGAATTTATAAGAGATGGAAGATAATTTATTTATATATCAAATAAATAAATTATAACAAAAGATGTTGCAGTCTAGTGATTTGAAATTTAGTCTAAAAATCTTGAGATAGGAGAACATAAGTTCAAATCTCACCTATATAACAAATATTAATTTCTTTTTTATATGAATTCAATCAAACTATCCAAAATCAGATATCCACTCTGTTTTCACCCTTACAGAAAACGTAATGAAAATCGCCTTTAAAAAACGCTTTTCAAGTGATTGAAAATTGTAACCCCTGGCTCGTTTTCTTTATAAGCATTTTTGTATCATTATTTTATGTATATCAATAATTTATTTATTTAATTGTCAAACACTCTGTGTTGCAAAAGTCAAATTTTTTTTTTGTACTAGGGGAAGTCAGATAATTTTTTTTCCCTTCTGGAAAAGTCAATCATTTTTTTAGATTTAGATTACAGACATCACCTCACAGAGTAATAATTTATGCAAGTATCCAGTTTTTAATTAATTGTGTTACACGCTATAACCAGATAATTAGCATATTCCATTATTCCCCTTCTTCTCTGACCAATGATTATATACAAATATCTTCATGAACCATCACTTCAGCATGCAAATATTAAATAAATATAGCTCTGATTAAAGTGGAGCTGTCAAACAATTACTCATCTCCTAGCTTTATATGCGAGAATACCCCTACTAAAAGTTATCAGTACAATATAACATTTTTTTCTAAATTTTTTATTTTCATACCACCTGAATTTTTTTATGTTTATCGAAAACATAAAATTTAAAGTTCGTTTATATGTAATGAAGAAATAAAAAGATCAAGAAACATATTTAACTACAACCAATCATCGATGATTATTTTTTGTTTGGATAGTTTTTTAATTATCAGATATGTCAAAGATTTATGTAGAATTATTTTTTCTAACATTAGTTTTGCCTGAAATACAATTACTTGTGCTTATATGAGCAGACACTATAAAAGGTAATAAACATATAAGTGGATATTAAAGTAATAAGGGGCCTAATTAAATATAACAGGTCTAGTAAAATATTACGGACCAAAAGACAAAAATGCATGTCCCTACTTTGAGCTGTCTTTAAAAAAGACAAAAGCGCAAAATATCCTCCAAAGTATCCTCCACCTCGCTCTCCACCTCAGCTGGTGCGGTGCGCCGGTGCTGCAATCTGGTGTTTGGCACGGTGTGGGGCCCACAGGCCTGATCTTCTCATACAACTTAAAAGTTGCGACACGCGGTTTTATCTTCTCCTGTGAGCCTCAGGTTTCCCACTGAGAGAGAGACTTTGACATTTTAGGCGAAGTCAAGTGGCGCGGTGAGAGCGTTACCACGCTTTTGGTTTGCTGTACGGCGCGTGCGATTTTAGACAGAAAGAGAACTAATTAAACAATAATTAGTTATTAGTTTAATCCGTTGCCGATAGAGCGAGCTGCGAGCGCCTTCCATTTGGGACTGGATCATTAGCGCCATTCCAAATGGGTAGGGCATCTCTGGAATGATTCCCTGTAGAATTAGTTACACACTGGCGTGGTGCAATTTGTGGAGTAATTTTCAGCTCATGCTTTTGTCAATAATCAAGAAACCAGTGCCAACTGCAATTGATAATTCAAAAGTCAATTTTTATCAATTTTTTTTTTTTGTAATATGAAAGTCAATCTATATCTGTTTGATTTCTAGAGAAAAGTAAGGAAATGAAGATTTACAATTAGTCAAACAAAATAATTTGAATAATTGACTAGTTGAGGTTTCATTTTCAAATTATTTTTTTCATTTGATATGTGAGATTAAAAACTTATATTGTAGTCCTGATGTAAATTTTGAAAAATTTTATATAACTTATTGCAGTTGGAAATAAATAGATTTTATTTATTTATTCATCAGTGTATATATATAGTAGTTGAGTGTGGCTAAACTTTTGTTTGAATTGATAAAAAATAATTGGACAATAATATTTACTCGATAATATTACTTGCTTTTATATATATAGTAGTTGGGGATGTAATTCGCATCCTCTGAGATATGTTATGTACGAATCTCAAAACTCAAATAATAATGTCCCTGCACTATACCAAGTAGGCACTGGACACATCGTTCACTCAAAATATGAGTTATCTCAGAGGATACACACTTGGGGGGGGGGGGGGGGGGGGGGGGGGAGGGTGTATGGGAATTGAATTGGAATTTACTAGACAATTATGAATTATGAATTATGCATGACATAATTTGGAAGATTAAGATTTATGTATATGCACTATATCAATTTCTTTTGATATATATAAGCTAGCAAAACAATTAATAAACTTTAAATCGTCAAAAGAAGGATTTGGAAAAGTTCAAGACCAATCTACTGTTTGTGTATTTAATTAATGAAGTGACATGAGTTCTTTGTGGATCCAAGTGAAAATTTAACTACTAAATGATTGAATAATCAGTAATTATGATATGGTTTTGGTAATCTTAGAAAATAAATTTTGTATTCATACAAATACAATTGATCATATCTGAATAGAGAATAAATTTTTTTAAGCAATTAACAATGAAATAATTAATCTAGGTATGAAAATGCAAGAGTTCTTGGCTAAATTAAAATAAAATAAAGTAAACCAATTTAATATACGAAAATTGTTGACTGGCAAGCTAGGGGAAGTAAAAGAAATCTGTCGCAATACATTGCAGAGCATTTAGAACAGCCTTCTTTTTTTTCGTTTTTTTTTTTTTTTTTTCCTCGAAACAGCCAACTTGCCAACTTGCCTAAATATATCTTGTGATTACCACCAACACGTACAAAGTTTGACTTTCAACCCATAAAACAAAGGGAAAAAACAAATCCCTCCTCTTCTCAATTTTTATATATATACACATCCGAGCTTCAAAATAAGATCACATAACAAAAGTCAGCGCCTTTCATTACAAGATAACTAGCTCACCTGGTCACCCCCCTCATCAAAGAGCTTTAATGGAGCTGAATGATTGGGATCTTTTCGCTGTTGTCAGAGGTTGTGGGTTCTTTGGTTCAGAGGCCAGCACAACTGCCCAGGGAAACCCTTTCTCTTTCTCTTCTCTAGCTTGTAGAGATGAAAAAGAGGAGGTGAGGTATGAAGAACAAGAGAAGCTCTTGAGCTTTTCTGGCTTTGTGAGAACACAAGCTTCTCTTTGGCAAACAGAGGAGCCTTGCAAGCTGTTTTCGCTCGAAACCAATCGGGCGCACCCAAAGCCAGAACAGAAACCCAATGTTCAGACATCTCGGCCGACAAAAAGAAGGTAACTTTAATTCTTCATTATGTTTATATCTTCAATAGATGGTCCGTCTCTTTGATGGTAATTTATGAAGTATTGGTTAATGAATTACAGGAAGAGCCAGCTACAAAAAGTGGTGCGCCATGTACCGGTGTCTGATGGTCTTACCTCTGACTTGTGGGCCTGGCGTAAGTACGGCCAGAAACCAATCAAGGGGTCTCCTTATCCTCGGTACGTAATAATAATAATAATAATAATAATAATAATAATAATAATAATAATAATAATAATAATAATAATAATAATAATAATAATAATAAAAGAAAGTAAATGTTTTTGTAACGCAATACATAAAATTTATCCTTGTTAACACGTAAACAATATATACTAATGTTCTGTTGTCATAATCAAAACAGTGGATACTACAGATGCAGTAGCTTGAAGGGATGCATAGCTAGGAAGCAAGTAGAGCGAGACCGTGCTGATCCATCTATGCTTGTAATAACATACACAGGAGAACACAACCATGCCGTACCAACCCATCGGAACTCGCTTGCAGGGATTAGCCGCCCGAAATTCCCAAAACAAAACTCATCACCAGTTGTTTCAGGCGATTCTGAGCTTTCTCCAACAACACCCCTCTCAGCAACCGCTTTAGAAGAGGAGGAGCATGAGGATTTCTATGAGATGATGAAGGAAGATTGGATGCAGACGAAGTTTAGTAGTGAAGATGATGAGTCGTGGTTTACCGGGTTAGATAGTGGATTTGACGAGGGGTTTTTGTTGTAGTGGAGAAAGGAGGAGGGTTAATGGAAGGGAGGAAGGGGTGAGGTTTTAAGTTTTGGCTTTTGAGTGAATTGTGAGAAATGGAGGGGTTAAGATGTCTCCCTCTCCTCAACTTCTCTTCCTCTCTCTCTCTCTCTCTCTCTCTCTGCTCCAGTTTGCTCCCCAAATTATGAAACAAACCACCGATTAATTCTCCTTATTTTGTGGTTGTTCATCATTTTGCACCAAGTTAGAACTTAGAAGTTGCAATGAGCGCCTAATTCGCCTAGAAGAGAGAGTAGGATTGGTTCACATCAATTGTTGATAAAGAGAGATCACAGATTAGTACTTTTGTTTCTTTTTCTTTTGATGTAACAATGACATATTGGATGCTAATGTAGAATATAGATAACTTTTATATGATCGCTTATTGTTATATGTAAATTTGAAAAGCTGTTATCCAAAGGTACAGTTTCTTCTTGATTATTTTTCGTTGAATGTGCTGCTTCTATATATTCGTAGAGAACTCAAGCAAGAAAAAGGAAGAAAAGCGAAACCGTGTGAAACCAAATTGAAGAAAACTGCTGGATGTAGACTTGAATTTCTTGTTTACTATTAAGATAACAAAAAGTCCGTTTCTTTTATTGCCTTGGCATGCAGTGGCTGGCAATGCAATATTACATCTTACAATTTGCAATCTTGGCTTTTACAAGACAACAAAAAGTCATAAACCAACGAAGCAAGTGTCTATACGGAATCGAGTTTAATTACAATTGTTTTTTTTTTTTTTTGCCATTCACCTCAAGTCAAATAACGATTTTTTATTTATTATTCCACTTTCCCCTTAGTACAGGAAACACCCCTGTCTGCGACCGGATCAAAGCTAGTAGGAGCGGTGACAACAAAACCATGAGCATCGACATGGAAATAACCTGAGACAGATTATTACTTATCTGATCTGTTGTTGATGTGCGTTGAGATTAAAAAGGCGCATGATTCATTACAAAACTGGTTTTCAAAATTAGTTGATTGGTAAAAAGGTCACACAACCTGACAACCCCAAAATTAATGCATTACCGGTATCTTTTTTTTAAAAAAGGTGGACAACCACATGTTTCATTTAATGAAACATAATTATTCATACAAAGAAAGAGACACAAGTGCATAGAATAAAACTACAATAAGAAGAGAACTTTACAGGAACTAATGACTACTACAAAATATAAAGCCATAACTAATACAAAATGTGACTAATTACAAGACTATAAAAGGTCAGTAGATGTAAACTAAGAAGTAGCAGAACTATCAATTGAAGAAGGGCTAGAAGTGCATTACCGGTATCAAAATCCAAATATAATGAAGGGGGGATTTCACGTATACCCCGCAAAAACTTCGAAATTAGCATTTTCCTCTCTAAATTTCATAATATCATATTTACTCTTCTAAATTATAAAACTCACAAATTTTATTCATTTATTGTCTTTTGATCTTTTCTATTGAAACACATTTCAAATTATAAAATACTCAATTTACCCCTATTGTGCCATTACCGATATCAAAATCCAATATAATAAAGGGGTAATTTCACATATACAACTCAAAAACTTTATAATTAGTATTTTCCTCCCTAATTTTCATAATATCATATTTACCCTTCTAAATTACAAAAACTCACAAATTTATCCATTATTGTCGTTGAGATTAAAACACATTTTAAATTATAAAAAAAAAAACCCCATCTTAAATTTATTAAGAAAAAACAAAAAATATATAGCACATATAAGAAAAATGTCAATTAGTCGGTTTTTCAGAATAAATACTTCTTGTTGCCCGAGCTGATGTTCATATTTCAAAAAGATACAATTTCTTTTTCAACTGAACAAGATCTTTCTTTTTCATAATAACTTCTCTCTGCAATTAGCCCCAATTAAGTCCAAAATTGAGTTCAAGTTCTCATTTCAAATAACAAGAGAACCTAAAAACCAGTCTACAAAAAGCCCATGTTTGTGTTTATATATATAACCCCTCAAATCAGGGCAGATATGATTGACAAAAAAATGCGATGGACATTGGACTTAAATCAATCCGATGTTCGTTTGGAATTATACGATTCGCTCCATAATCCGTGCAGACTACTTCAATATTCATGCGTGCTGCTTTAATATTAATGCGGATCAAACACACATGAATCATGAAACGATTCAGATAGTTTGATGTCCATCGGACACTCCCCGCTTCCAATGTTGGGACTATGCACACTGAATTTGTATTCTTTTGGATTGGGGCAAGTACCTAAGTGGATTTCTACATCTACCACTTGCAAAATCCAAAGCTGCAATTTTTTTAAGGTACAAAAATTCTGCAAGGCCAAATCTTCAATCTGTACACAGACATCACCAGATACATCTCCTCGAGTTAATTAGAAATAAAATAAAGTTGATTTCATACAAAGCAAGAAATTCATACTTCATGGTATCTATTTCCACATACTGGTTAGTAGAATACATCACTAGAATTTGCTTTCTTTTGTTTGTCTTGGTTAGTACTGGACATATTCCTGTTTAACTTGCCCGAGTACCAACAGTGGTACAATGCAAAGCAGAGACAATTAATATCCCAACATAAGATTCCAAAGTAAAAACCAAACAAAGACAGAGAGATATATTTCTCCCAGTAAGGTATAATAAGCTAAATTAATAATAGTACCTATCAAGTTTAGTATAAATTAGCTCACTCAAATAATATAAAAGCTTTCAACTAAAGCACAATAGCACATAATGCAAGGAATAAGGGGCCATTAAACAGATTGGTCAGCCTTATGCTCAACAACAGCATTGAGACACCTATTGCTGTCATAACCTTTATTAAACATATTTTTGCAAAACAAAACGGAATTACATCCAAAATTAGACCCATGCGGATTGAATAGAAATAAACCATATTTTTTTTTTAATTCGTTGGGTTAATTATCAAACAGTTCTTCGAGGTAAAATGCCTTTTAGCAGGGCGATGCGCATGTGTCTCATTTTTTATTGTTGGTTTGATTACCGATCCAGAACTGGGGTCAAATTATGGGCTGGGCTAGTATTGGGCTTGGGTGATTGAACAGTGATGGTTAGGTTTCTGTATTTTCCAATAATTGTTAGAATTTTTGTAGGATTGGCAACTAGATTACCTTTTCTAATAAATCTTTAGCCCATGTCAGCTTTTCTTCGCTCGTTCTCCAATACTGATCGGGCCAGTGTTGTAAATAAAGGTATACAGTTATTGGACAGACTGGATAATGTCAAGCAATTAATCAGAAATAATCAGAAATAATTAGTCAATTAATCTGTAACGGTTTGGTTACTGCCAACAACTAATCAGCCGATTAATTGTTTAAACAGATATTTGTTTACAACACTGGATCAGGCATAACGTTTGAATTTGTATTCAATATCTTGGCAGAGGCTCAACGATTGTGAATGCATTCCAATCAAGGTGTTAATTTGTCGAAAGTTAGTACTACTAATGTTATCAGAACCGGATCAGACATTGACTTGGTAAATCTTCGGATCAACAGTTTAGAACCAGTGAGTCAATCAGTTCAACTGTTGATTTTTTTAGAACAATTATAACTTCAAAACCCAACAACCTAAACTTAACACCGCCAATTTCACTTGAGATATGGTTGTCTAGTATATTTGACTTAATCAAGGACTATATTGTTGTTTAGAGATAAACTATATAATATTCGACATATTTTTATGTGTGGATACATAGCAGAAGAAGAATGCTGATTTCGGATATTGTTAATCATGTTCACTACTCTTTTTGTTTCAAATTCATTTGATATCAAAACCGTTAGACAATTGATATCTCTGATTCCAATTTTTAGTCTTAAATTCAAGAATAGAATTACTGATTTGATAAAATCACCAAGAAAAAAAGTAGAATCCAGCAAATACTTTACTCGAATCTAAAAGATCAGGCAAATTTGTGTCTACAAGAATCGACAAATCTGATCTTGAATCAGATTCTTTATCAACAACAGAAACTAATGAGGCATCCTCGAATTCAGCTCCAAAAGCTCCCCAAATCCAAATCAACACCTCAGATCCTTCAATTGAACTTTGATTCAAGCAACCAATTGTATTAGCCTCATGTTTACTGATAATAGACTATTATTCCTATCCTGATTGTCACCAATCCCCCTCTCAAATAATTAAATCAACTCAATTTTCATATACAAGTCCCAAATTGTTCATGTTTTTACGAGGTCAATTCTTACTTTCTTAATGGTTTGTCTTCCTGCCTTGAGGCTATATCGGATGTAAACCACTGGCACTGTTAACACCAGCTCATACGTGCTTGGCTCCTCTCCTCTCGCGCCATCTTTGTTCAGTCAAGCTGCGTCATGCACGATGACAGCCACCTTATTGGAAACACTTCATCGCACGTACTGAACAAATCTCAGGCGAGGGTTCTCGAAATCAAGTTGCAACTTTCAAATCGTGAAGAAAGGATCGTTGAGCAGCACAATCTAACACTCTTTCATCAAGACCAATAGACGGTGAACTTCGATCTATAGGCTGTGAGGTTTTGGGGAGGATCTTGTCTAGTGTGCTTTTGCTGGCCGCGGCTCCGACTACAACCCCTCGACATCTCCTCACTTGTGCCGAGTTTTTTTAAACATACCCAAATTTATAAATACTTTATTAAAAATAACCAAAGTTTGAAGGAATTTTTAAAAATACTCAACCTGCAAAAAATATCCGCTGCCGGGATTTTTAATTTTTTTTTTTTAGAGATTATATTGTTCAGTTTATTTGAAATTTAGATTAGTTTGAATTGTTAAGTTGGATGTTTGTATAAATTTTATTTGTATGAATTGTTAAGTGGCACTCCTTCAACTTAACAACATAATCTAAATTCATACAAACCTCCAACTTAACAATTCAAACTAATCTAAATTCTAAACAAACTGAACAACATAATTTCTAACAAAAAAAATTAAAAATTCTGGGCCGCGGATTTTTTTTCCGCGGGTTGGATATTTTTAAAAATTCTCTCAAACCTTGGTTATTTTTAATAAAATATTTATAAATTTGAATATTTTTAAAAAAACTCGGCGGCTGGGAGATAAAGTTTGGGAGCTTATTTCATTTCTAAAACAATTGCGGGCGCAAATGGGACGTGTACTTGTGTATTTAAAAAAATTGCGAGCTTATTCCATTTCTAAAACAATTGAGTTAGAAATTATTCCATTTCTAAAACAATTGAATTTATTCGTACAAATAATTAATAATCGTATCCAATTATGGCAAAAAGCATATACGGGGGCGGGTTGAGATGAACTAGGTCCAGATCATTTCTTAAGAATTTTCTGAATCATTTATGTCACATCATTTTTTGAGTTTTTATTTTTATTTGAAGCCCGTATATCATTTTTTGAGTTAGGATGCGATCAGTGTATTTAAAAAATAGACATATAATTATTAAAGAAAGAGAACCAATATTTAGTTTTGGCAAAGACAATATTATCTGTGTGTAGGAGATCATAGTTTCGAAATCCGGATGAAAAAATATCTTGTAGATATTAAAAACAAGTCTGTCCTTGAATTTTGAAAATATGAGAAAATTGGTCTTCAAACTTCTGTATGAATCAAATTAATCCTTCAGATTTAAACAAGGACTTAATTAGAAGGATTAATTTAATAAAATTCTGATAAGTTGAAGGATCAACTTGCTTCTTTTTTGGAAAATTGAGGTACTGATTTGGTGCAACTAGATGTTCAAGCACTAACTCGATATTTCTAAAGAAGTTTAAGGATCAATTTGATGTAAATAAAAGTTTGAGGACCAATGTATTTTTTTCTTAAAAGTTCAGGAATTAAAGTTTAACTTCTCTCATTATATATATATAATTTTAAACAGTACATATAGTTGTATTCTGCAAATCATTGAGGTTCATAGTTGTGAATATTGCTAATTTGCATTTGATTTCATAAGCATTGCTATTAACAAGCAAATGTAACAATATTCTTAATTTTTCCTATCCTGGGCCAGAAGAACATATTTAAGGCTGATAGCAATGTTTACTGTTGCATTTTGGGTTTTTGTAAGCATGAAGCCACAACCACCCAACTATAAACAGGGTTTGTCAAGGCAACAAAGGCTGGTTCTGAGTATCAAAAAGACAATTACAGACAAAAATATGGATGCATTGATCTTCTAATGTATTTGAGAAACATAAATTGTTCAAATAATTTGAGAAAATAATACACAGTGACCTGTTCTTAGTATGTGAACTCAGAAGTCATAACCAGTATGCCATATCCCCTGCAAAAGGAAAAACATCACCTAGTCCATATAACATTGTAATTGCAACACAGTCCAAGCAAACATTGTAACCACAAAAACACATGACTAAGTACATGAGATCCGTTTGATCCAATATATAGATCGAAACACCCATTCAGAATTGCCTTCGGGCACCTCAATTCAACCAAACAAAAAAGATTAAAAAAAGGGGAAAAAATAAAATGCCATTATTTATTCGAAAATTATGAAACTGCTAAAACACCTCATGATGATGAGGTGAAGAAGTCTTTGAAAGTGGGCAGCTTGAACTCTCCCTTGGTTGAAAGCGGAATGGTGAAGTTGCCCACCACAGGGAGGTCAATCGTCAGCCCGACTTCAAGCACGTAGTCGATGTCCCAATCGCTGCCAATGTCTTTCATTATGGAAATCAAGAAGTCATACGGCACTTTCATTGGCAGCTCCAGCTTCGTCACGCCACTTGCAACTATCCACCCTGGATCAGGAAGCGTCCCAGAAGCAATCACCCTGTTTATTTAAGTTTTTTTTAATCACAAAGTAGGAGTTAGATATAGGGGTGTCAATGGCACCCTTTTATCAATTTACCCGACTGGTACCGTATTCAATAAGATGGGTATGAGTATTTCATAAACTTATTGGGTATGGGTAAGGGTACGGATAAAGTCTATTTCGTACCTATTACCCGATTGGGTAATTATATAAAAAAATTATATATATTATCTCTCCTCATGAGCATTAAATTGTCATTCATCTCTAACCGTCCAACTAGTAACTACTTTGATCTTGAAAAACAATTTTTATTAAATTTTCTAAGTTGAACAATTGATCATTTATGTAACTGTGTTAAACATAATTCACCATTAAAGTACTTGAATAATTGACTATCTTGCTTTTATTTGCATGCCTGATATTGTTCAATTAAAGAACAGAGATATTTGATTTTTAGAATTTGTGTTTTGATTAAAAAAAAATAATTTAGTTGGAATTAATTTTCATATTAGTAATGTGATTATATATGTGACAAATAAATGTGTTTTAATGTTTTATTTAATAAATAATAAAAATAATTATTATACAAGTATTAACCGTTATTTATCTTCTACTATTTGTAACGGAGAAGGATAGAGTACGGATAAGAATAATTTGTGACATGTACGAGTATGAAAATGCTTTCACTCGACCCTTATCGTACCCATTGACACCCCTAGTTAGATACTGTTCTTAAAAAGTTTTCACCCAAAGAATTCTTCAAGTGGCATGCGAAAGATGTAAATTATTGTATAATTGGGTATTAAAATCAATGCAAAAGACTTTTCACAGCAGATGAGGTTGTCCACAGATCGGCCTCATGTTTTATTCCTTGTAAAATGTTGTAAAAAATATACATAGTACAAGCATCTGGTTGCTCAAAGAGTCAAAGCTCAATAGTTGAATTTTTTTTTTTTATTTTGGCAATGATTTCAAGCCGAATTTTTTATTAATATCCAAATTTAATATTAAATTTCAAAAAATAACCGGATCAGTAATGTTTTTCGAAATCTACCCTTTCCGGAAAAAAATTTTCCGGAAACGGTAGCTACTTCCGGAAAATTTTTTTCCGGAAATAGCCTATTTCCGGAATAAATTTTTCCGGAAATAGGATTTTTTTTTTTTTTTTTTTTTTTTTTTTTTTTTTTAAGGAAATTTTTTTTTTCCTTTTTCAGTTTTTATTTATAATTTATTTATTTTTTGTATTTAAGTATTACAAATATTTAATATAGTTTTTTAAAAAATAGATAGAATACTATATAATTTGATTTATTCGAAAGACTGCTACAAATAATCCGGATCAACATTTTTCATGCCGGATTCTTTATGGCCGTAAAAAAAATAATATAATATAATATATGCATATGTATATGTATATATAATATAATATATGTATATGTATATATAATATAATATGGATTTGGCTAATATGCTATGGGTAGCTAAGAGGCCTCCCATGCTACGGCTCAATATTCGACTTTTCAAAATCTTAACGGTCGATCCGAACCGTTCATATTGTTCTCCATATTAATATGTGTTTGGAGACCAAATTTTACATTTTTTGGAAATTTTTTACTATTTTTTTAGATTTATTGAATATCGCTGTTTTTTATGGTCCAGATTTGTTTGAAAAACAGCGATTTTCAATAAATCTAAAAAAATAGTAAAAAATTTCCAAAAAATGTAAAATTTGGTCTCCAAGCACATATTAATATGGAGAACAAGATGAATGGTTCGGATCGACCGTTAGAATTTTGAAAAGTCGAATATTGAGCCGTAGCACGGGAGGCCTCTTAGCTACCCATAGCACCGTAGCCAAGTCCATATAATATATGTATATATATGTATATATAATATAATATATGTATATATATGTATATATAATATAATATATATGAAAATGAAGATATAAAATATGAGGTATGATGAGGTATAAAAAATATGAGGTATTGGAACCCTCGTTTAGTGCCTCAAAAATTCAGTTGAAGTTTTCGTTCAACGGTAGGCATTCAACGATCGGTATTTTCAAAGTTTTCAAAGTCCAAACAGTCGATCCAAACCGTTCAACATGATGGATATTTTAAAATGTGCTTGCAGATCAAATTTTACAGTTTTCTAATTTTTTTTACTATTTATTAAGATGGGTACAAAAATTCAATGGTCTGAATATAGATAGCGATTTTGTTAAATACTTAATAAATAGTAAAAAAATTCAAAAAAATATAAAATTTGATATGCAAACACATTTTAACATATATATTATATTATATATACATATACATATATTATATTATATATACCTATACATATACATATACATATATTATATTATATTAATTTTTCTTACGGTTATAAAAAATCCGGCATGAAAAATGTTGATCCGGATTATTTGTAGCAGTCTTTTGAATAAATCAAATTATATAGTATTCTATCTATTTTTTAAAAAACTATATTAAATATTTGTAATACTTAAATACAAAAAATAAATAAATTATAAATAAAAACTGAAAAATTTCCTAAAAAAATTTCCTAAAAAAAAAAAAAAAAAAAAAAAAAAAAAAAAAAATCCTATTTCCGGAAAAATTTATTCCGGAAATAGGCTATTTCCGGAAATTTTTTTTCCGGAAGTAGCTACCGTTTCCGGAAAAAAATTTTCCGGAAAGGGTAGATTTCGAAAAACGTTACTGATCCGGTTATTTTTTGAAATTTAATATTAAATTTGGATATTAATAAAAAATTCGGGATTTCAAGTGTACTTGCTTCTTCCCAGAACCAAATTCCTTTTCTTTTATTCTTTAAAAAATAAGGTTTTATATTATCATTTCTCTTTTTTTAGGAATCAAATAAAGTAGTTATCTTCTAAATTAAATAAGAAAAATTTAAATCATGTTATATAACCGATATTCCAACAAAAGAAAATAAAGAAATTATATTTACTGGCCCGCACCAAGCTAGTATATATGTATATAATATATTCACATTGATTTCAGCCTTAATTTAGCTCCATCTACTAATAGGGAACTAAATGAGCTGGACAAGAACTAACCACCTTGGTAATATTAATTGTCCGCAAAAATTATTCCCAATTTTCTGCTAATTAAAGACATAATCCAACGGGAATTAAGGACATCATTAATTAAGATTGCAAACTTACCATGCATGAATCAACGACCCATCCAAAGTTTTACCATAGTGTTTTTTTTTTATCTTGCTATCGTTGACGCAATATATACAACAAATACGAAACAAATTAGCTTTGAAACCATACTAACAATTAATGTCAACAAAATCACAATCCTAACAATTTGACCTTCCACTATTAACCCAAACACGTTCTTCTATCCCCATTTCACAATCCCACAGGAAAAGGAAACTACAAAAAGTTGAACACCATTTCGCGTGCAGATCTGCTCTAAATAAATAAATAAATAATAATAATAAGTGAGAATGAATTACTTTTCGCCACTTTTGAGGGAATAGGAGATGTCGCAAATGGGAAGGCGATGAGAGTAGGGGTTGGTGACATCGATCTCGCTGTGGAGCGTGATGCACTCGCGGGTCATGGTCTTGAACGACACCTTTGTCACGCTTCCCTCCGGCATCGGCATGTGCGCAATCTTCTCAGCCACGAAACCCTTCGCCTTGTCAAACAGGCTCGACATTTTTCTCTCTCTTTCTTTCTCTTTTATTTTCTATTTGAAGGAGGATTAATGGAGACTTTTAGACGGGGGACAATGTATTTTGATGGGAAGAGAGAGGACTTAAACAAGTGTGAGAGGATCGAGAGGCGATGTATTATAAATAGGGATGGGAATATTTCTTAAAAAAATAGGTATGGGAATAATGGATAAATGTGCCATAATGAGGTTTGACTTCACGTACTCTATGCCGTAACTGGAAACTATCTTGTGTGTAGCGAGTCTCTGACAATAAGGTTCTTTCTTTATTAGCATTTACTATTATTCTGTGACAGTTACTCGCTGTATGATGTACATTATCGCGCATGCCAGAGGTACTCTAATCTAATGAGTTCTGATCGGGTCTACCGTTTGCCGCGCCGATATCGTTGTGTTGAACGTGTTGGGCCGGTGCTCTTTATATTACAATAAAAAAAAAATTATTTTACTTCTGATTTCTTTTGGGCTTCGCGGATTGTTCAAGGTCGGTGCTACCTCGCGTCTCACGTACCATATGCACGTGCACGTGGCGCAACGCCGAGGTCCTGGAACCCCTGATCGGTTTTGGTTTTCTTACTCCGTTTCGAGATTCGTGCCAGATTAAAACTGATGTGTCAGATCTCATTCTACTCAGTCAGGAACTCGTGTTATTTCTCAACATATACACTGTGCAAAATTATTTTGGCACTAATCGGTTTAAATCCGTGGAATTGTACATTATTTGAGATCACGTATCATATAAATCTTTCATAGGCATTAATTGAAGTTTGGCCACCTCCGATTAATCATTTTTTATGGTATGTATCGTTTCCAAACTTTTCGTAAAATAGCATTGATTTCTTCTGAATTGTTCTACTAAGAATCATTGTTTGTGGCACTTGGTATAAAACATATATATTTGCACACGTGTACATATATACTCAACCGCACATGCATTGATACGAATTGATGCTACATAATGCACTGGCATACGTTTCATCAGAAAATTTCTGAAAAGTCTACTATTATAATTATGTCTCTATCACGATATATAACAAGCATAAGAATTGACTAAACAAAAAGCATTCCGTTGCTCATAACATCTAAGTGTTTAAATTAAATTTTCTTAGTCTTTCAGATATCATATTTAAATTATGGTTTGCTATTAAAATGTGTAACTGATTATTTTTAGATTTTCAATATTGTCCTTGATTTATCGAATAGTCAAAATCAAATTTAAAATTTCTTTACTATGATATTTGGAGCAAATTTTTAATAAAATATATTTTTAGCATGAGATAAGAATTAAAATTCTGAACACATTTTTAGCGGCACACATTGACTTTCAAATATAATATTATATTTTAACAACATTGACTGTGTGCCTGAATCGTTCTCGTATATATCTAATAAATAACTTGAGAAAACAATCTTTATCTACAGCCACTAGAAACTATTGCAACGAACTGAAGAATTTGTCTTTGATCTAGTGGCAAAGAAACATGACTCCCATGTAGGAGAGTATGGGTTCGAAACCCACAAGTGAAAAAATCTTTTATAATATATATAGGAGTTTGAAAAATGCATTAGGTGGCTTGATCTTCAATCTATGATTTAGAAAAAAACTATTGCAACGAACTGTGGATTGATCATGGGCCTTTTCAATAAAAATCCAACGGTCCAAATTATAAAGGACCATTTAGGAAAAAAAATTATTTGAACCCTAATTGATTAATTGAACAGTCTATGAACGCTGTTTTTTTTTTTTCGACGGAGGATATGTAAGCACGAAGAACAATACACAGATGTAAAGCGAAATGCATTCAAGCGCCACATGAGCTTCAAATTCAATCCGTAAAAGTTGTTGGCGGGAGCTGAGCAGTTGACGACTCAATCTGATTTGATTCGTATACAAGTGTGATTCATTGGGGGAGTGCGTATCCTCTGAGATGAGATGAGCAAAGTTACGGTATTATAGTTTAATATTTGAGTTTTCAAGATTTTAACGGTTGATTTGAACTGTTCATCTTGTTTTTCATATTAATATATATTTGGAGGTCAAATTTTATATTTTTTGAATTTTTTTTTTAGATAGATAGAAAATCAAATTTCTAAATGGTGCATAATTTTTTAGATCAAGTGATTTTCTACCTATTAAAAAAAGAAGTAATTTTTTTTCAAAAAATGTAAAATTTGGTCTCCAAATACATATTAATATGAAGAACAAGATGAACGGTTCAGATCGACTATTAGAATTTTGAAAACTCAAATATTGAACTGTAGCACCATAGCCCTCTATGCAACCCATAGCATGGTAGCCTTACTCCCTCTGAGATATCTCAATTTTTGTGTATTTTTGCTTTACCGACGTGTTCGGTGCCTTATTCGGGGATAGCACAGGGACAGTATTACTTGTGCTTTGAGATTCATGCAGAACGTATTTGAACGGTTGTGATTTAAAAAAAAAAAAAAAAGCCGCAAAATTCGAGAACAATTCTAACAAGATATAACTCAGAGATGTAAAAAATGAAGTTGATTTCAGAAATTTAATTTTAGAGGATGCGAATTCGGCCCAGATAATTAGTTTCCTTAATTGGGCCGAAATTTCAGAAATTTATAAAGTTGGTATTTTTTTTGTGTGTGGCAAATAATTAGCCCGTTCCATGGAAAATTTAATCAGTAAGAACAATTTTTTTTTACAGTGTATATCATGTTAGAATTGTTCTATGGATCAAAATCATTTGAACTTAAATTAATATATTCTGAAATTAAATATAGATAAATCTAAATCGGCTGCATGAATAAATGGGCTCAAAATTATCTACTTACAACTGGATAAGTAACTCTGAAAATATTCATATTAATAGGTGTGCGATCAAGTGGTGAGGGGGAACTTATTCATGATATTATAAATATACATACACAATTTATTTTTCAGTTGGCTATTTTGTTTGCACTATTTCAGAAATCGAAAGAGAGAAAGAGAAAGGAAATATAGGATTGTCAATCAATACTAGTGCTACAGCTCGCAGTTGTTTGTCAAATTATTTGTGTGGATACTAGTAGACACGTAGTTGTTATTGTTACGTAGATTCGACATGAGATTACTATTAGAGTTCGAAGTAAAGACGATTGTTGCTAGAGCTCGAAATCTCCACCGCTCATGTAATGATAAATTCTATCTTAGATTTAATTTACATTCATACTCTGTTTCAGACAAAAATTAATTAACTGAACTAAATTGAATTAAATTGTTGAACAATACTCTACCGGGTTTCCAACATATCAGTCATTTTAAAATGTCGATTCAAAATTAAAAAGTTCAAAAACTCAAATGAAAAACTAAAATGAAGAATCATTATAGATATTATTATTTCACCTCCATTTTTATGAAAAAAATAATTAATTAAACTTACTGTTTAATATTTGTTTAATAGACTGCAAATATATTACCGAGTCAAGAACGACTCTCATAAAAAGGGAAAATATTTGCGGTCAACCTCTCAATATTTCTGGTAGCTAATTTTTCATGTTAAATTTATAGATACATAATTGGTTACATTTGACCATTTAGTTTTTTTTTTTTTTATAAATTTATAGTGGTAAATAAATGATGTGATTGTGCCTTTTAACATTAAATTACTTAATTATTTAAAAAAATATTGTTCCTATAAATATTTATTTAGTATTTTAATGTTTAATAATTCTCATAAATACTTATATAATTATAATTTCACGAAGTGGCTAATTGTACGAAAACACAGGGGCGGAGCTACATCCACACAGGGGTAGGCAGTTGCCTACCCCTAAATTTTCAAAAATGCTACCATACTCGTATATATTTGGGTTAGAGTTGAATTTTGTCTATTTCTGAATTTAAATTTTGACTAATGCCTACCTCTGAATTTTCAAAAACGCAATTATACTCGTATATATTTGAGTTAGAGTTGAGTTTTGTCTATCTCTAAATTTAGATTCTGCCTCCTGAACTGGACCTCAATTCTCTGTGAAAATCAGTTGAAGACGGTTGAATAAGAAACTTTATCAGAAGATAGTTGATTTACAATTTAGGACAAAACGGTGAAGTGTTTTGGAGGCGGCGGCCGGGTGATGTTGGGAAAGAGTATCCTCTGAGATATCTCATATTTTGCGTGGCCGACGTGAAATTATCGATTTTTTTATATATATCCAAAACTTAAATCAAATTACAAAAAATAACCGAAGCACCGTTGAAATTCGATTTTTACCCAATCCGGTTATCCAACAACTGGATTTGATAAAAATGTCCGGTTACCCACTCCCCGGACTCAAAATGCACAAATCCGGTTAATGGTTAACCGGATTTGTGCATTTTGTCTTTTTTTTTTTTTTTGAAAACAGATTTTTTTTGTATTAAAATATTAGAAATATTGAACATATTTCTTTGAAAACAGATAGAATACAACATAATTTGATTTATTAGAAAGACTGCAACAGATAACCTAGATCAATATTTTTCAGATCGAATTTTTCGCGGCTGTAAGAAAAATTAATATATTTCTTTATGTGTTATTGGAAAAAAATAAAAATAAATAGATTCTGAGTTATTGATCCCAGTTCAAAAGCAACTTCTAGGTAATTCAGAAAATATTGTGACCTTTCTATTACATTTAATTTATAAAAAGTTGTATCAATTTTTGAAAAAAATTAAAAACTTTAATTTATTTAATTATTATTTTTAAAAAGAATTCTCAAAATAGATACAACTTTTTATAAATTAAATGTACTAGAAAGGTCACAATATTTTCTGGATTACCTAGAAGTGACTTTTGAACCGGGATCAATAACTCAGAATCTAATTATTTTTATTTTTTTCTAATAACACATAAAAAAATATATTAATTTTTCTTACAGCTGCGAAAAATCTTATCTGAAAAATATTGATCCGGGTTATTTGTTGTAGTTTTTCTAATAAATCAAATTATATTGTATTTATCTGTTTTCAAAGAAATATATTCAATATTTCTAATATTTTAGTACCAAAAAAAATTTTCTGTTTAAAAAAAAAATGCAAAATGCACAAATCCGGTTAACCATTAACCGGATTTGTGCATTTTGAGTCCAGGGAGTGGGTAACCGGACATTTATATCAAATCCGGTTATTGGATAACCAAATTGGGTAAAAATCGAATTTCAACGGTGCTTTGGTTATTTTTTGTAATTTGATTTAAGTTTTGGATATATATAAAAAAATTGAGTGAAAATATGTATGCGTGAAAAATAATAAGTGTGCTAATATGTAGGGCTGGCAAAAAAATCCGTAGTTCGTGATTCGATTCAAGTTTGATTTGGATTTGATTCAAGTTAATTCGATTTGAAATTAGTTTGAATTTTTTTTTGAAAAAGAAAATTAGTTTGAATTGAAACGAACAAAATCAGGTTCGGTTCAAAATTAATTTATGGAGAACATTTTGAGGATCCAACTAATTAATATCACTATCTTCTGGGAATGCCTGTTCCCCTTTTCTAAATCAAACCAATGGTTATGCCTGCCCCCTTTCCTAAATCATAACAATGGTTAAGCCTGCCCGCTAAAGTACCGATTGGGACAGCTGATCACTTGGTAGATCTCAAGAAACAGTACCAAAACCTATTAAGGGTCGTTGAAAAACATCCTCTTTCATTCGGATTTGATGGTATATCCAGCCCTTAGGTCAATTTTTGAAAACATCTGCTACGATCCTACAAATCTTCATAAGTCCATAAAGATGGTTGTCGTGATATAAATGGCAACAACAACAAAAACATTTGCATTAATGACTATCTTATTCGTGCCGCACAAGCAGATAGACCATAAAGATGGTTGTTAGATGCACTAAAAGTGTTAATGAGACGTGGATGAGACAGATATAATTTCGGTATTTATATTTGTTTGAATTTAATTTTACCTCTACATTATTCCTATTAATTAGTATTCTGGAACTATCCGTTCGGAATGGAAGAAAACTGGTCGATCCAAAATGTATTGAATGGTTCTAGACGGATAGAAAAGTGTTCAGTACGTAATAAATAGTTCCGGTTAGCAACCGTTCCGAAATCCAAACGAATCAGTTTCATTCGCTCTAGAGAACATCTGGATAGTTTTCGTTCCAAACAGATGCTAACCATATGGACACTATTTAAGTAATACATAATTGGGATGAAATATATTATATGTTCAAAACGGGCATAAATATTATGAACAGTTAGTTTATAATTTGGAGGTGTAAACTTCAATAATTTTTTGATAATCTCAAATCCACTTAACTAATTTACTTTCAGATCTAGTTAGAGTGTTTGGTTTGTTGTTCTAGATCTATTTTAGTATTCCCTTCAAATAGTCACGTGACTTTCCGCTTGTAGGGCATTAAGGACTCACCGACTCGAGTGTAGCTCACCATATAACTATAGTTGTATGACAATCATCTTCGTTAGCACTTTCCACTCGAGTTTCTAGGCTCACCTTATACACATGGGCGGAACCAGAATTTGAATTTCGGGGGGGGGGGGGGGGGGTGGAATTTTTGGGGGGTCTTAATCAGTATGTATTTGCAAACAACTGTGTATAAATGATTGATGCATGTATATATGGTTTCAACATTCATAGTTTGATGGGGGGTGCCTGGCCCTCACTTGCACCCCTCCAGTTCTGCCCCTGCTTGTACACGAGTTAGGCTGTGACTTTCCATGTGTGTTGGGCTCACATGTTACGGGTTATATCATTTCTTTTTAGGTAATAGAAAAGGTGCACCGACGAGGTTCGCGCTACCCCGGAAACGTAGCATTTAAAGCCTAACTTCGTTAACATTCTGCGTCAATCTCTCTTACTCTTATCTATTTACATTTCATTTTTGATTGATTGTGGTTGTTGTTTGTTTACCAACTTTCACGAAAAATGTCTAAGGTTCTTTAAGACACCGTATTCACCCCCTTAAGTTCTGTTAGGGAACACTATTAAGACTTTTAAAATAACTATTAAGATTTTTTAAAAACATTATTAAGACTTATAATAAGCACTATTAATAATTACAATGCGGTATATAAAATCTTGGAAAAAAATAGATACGAATATAACTCAAAAATATTTTATTATAAATCTCATTTGAAAGAAAAAATCGAGTAAAATATATTTGTAGTTTTATATTCATAAAAATTGTCACAAACTATCGGAAAATTGAATGATAATGACTGGAGAAAAAAAAACTATATAGTGGGTAAAATGAATCTTTCATTTTTTTTTTTTTTGACTTGAAGACAAATTGAAAGAAAAAATAATTATCACCATTAAGATTTGGCTAAAGCACTATAAAAACTAGAATATTCATTCTTGATTTTCTTTAATCTGATCAGCTCTGACTTTTTTTAATATAGTAGGCGTTAGAAGTTATAAACTGTCAAAGTATTTGACCGTTAGAGTTGAAAAACTATTGAAAGATTATAGTTCGGGGACTATTTTCACGTCTCTTAATGTAAATATAAAGAGGAGGGTTCAAATGCACTCAAATTTTTGTGCACTCAAATGTATTCTATTTTTTAAATTCTTTTTTTTTCTGTTTTCAAAATCCGAATAGTCCATCCGAACCGTTAGATGCAATATATATATTAAGATGTGCTTGGAGACCAAATTTTACATTTTTTCAAATTTTTTTACTATTTATTAAGCCACTTTGAAAATTGCTGATTTTACATTTTCTGGACCATTGGATCAGCGATTTTTCAAAGTGGCTTAATAAATAGTAAAAAAATTCTAAAAAATATAAAATTTGGTCTTCAAGCACATATTAATATATAGATCGCATCTAACGGTTCGGATTGACTATTTGAACTTTGAAAATGGAGAAAAAAGATTTGAAAGATAGAATGCATTTGGGTACACAAAAATTTGGATGCATTTGAACCCTCCTCAAATATAAAAGTTTATCATGTATGATTTGATAAATATTTATATTTATGACCTCTCACAGGATAACGGAATGATATAATTTTTACTCATATTTTTTCGATAAGTCCATAAAATTTGTTCAAAATAATTTTCACATACAAAATATATGTATATTTTCAGTGCTTCTTGCTTGTCTAAGATCCTACTTTTACAATTGTTAGGTCGAAGACCAAATTATACAATTTTTGAAATTTAATTACTACTTTTTAAAATAATAAAAAATCATTATTTGGGATGATTCAAAATATTTAAATTTGATTATTTTTTTGCATATCTACAAAGATAATAAAACCAAACTCTAAAATATATATGTCAAATTTGATCTCCAAAGTATAATTTTATATAGAAATTATATTAAACGGACAAATTAATTATTTGAGCTTTATTAAAAAAAATATATATTCATCCATCATTCCGCACTTTGCAACGTGACATTTTGCTTTATTAATATCTATCTGACCCCGAATATAATACAAATCAATTAAATATATAAATATATTTTATTGACACTCCTAACATACACTCCAATCCATGGTGTTGTTTAATACCAGCCGATAACAGATTTTGTTGTTCAGGACTGCAACTAGGGTTGTCAATGAGCCGAGTTTAAGCGAGTTATTCTCAATTAGTGTTCAGTTTATTTAGTAAATGAACGAGTCAACTCAAATTGGAATATTAATAACGAGCTATAAAGTCAATTCGAATTCAGCTCATTACTAATTCAAGTTGGCTCACAACTCGTTTATAACTCATTTGACCAATTAATTTTCTTAGTTATAATTATATATTAGTAAGAGTTTATCTAAAGACAAATAATTCAAATGATTTAGTAAGAGTTTATCTAAATACAAATAATTCAAATATAATTAACAAAATAAAAAATCCAAAATAGTAGCTTAAAAGTTATTTAGAAGAGCATGAGATTTATTGTGATGAATTTTGTATAATTCGAGTTGATAATGAGTGAGTTCGGATATGCTCAAACTCAACTAATTTATTAAACTAGTCAGTCAATTTGAATTAAAACTTACTTGAATTATAATTAAATGAGTTAAAATAAGTAATTAGTGAGCGAGTTACGAATTTAAGAAAATTTATACAGCTCTAAATGCAGCCCATACCAAATGTTATATCTGTTCGCTTTCATACACGAGTCTAACCGAACCCCACGGACCCCTGCACACCGACCTTTCGAGTATTCGACCAAAAAATATCAAACGCACAGATGTGGGAATGAAATCAATTCCCAGAAGTTGCTCTCAACTAACAGCCCGTCATTTTTGCTGAAGCCTTCTCTCTTGCTTTCACGCTGTCGGGGTGGCTTTGTCTCCAACGGGCACTTCCTCTTGCTTCCTCTTTTCTAATTCCAGTCTATTCCCACACGCCACCTCGCGAGCAACAATCATGACCCACTCACAGATAACAAAATAAAAGGACAAACATCTCAATTCTCAAGCCTCGTTAATTTCGCCACGATCGAATCTGTTCATCCTCTGAGGCTACTGTTTCTTATTTCTGGCAAGTGTTAAACCCTCCTTAACTACTGTTTTTTTTTTCTGTAACGATGTTACTGAATCAATTCAATTTCGCCAGATCGGTGCATTGGAGATTTAGAGCGAAGAATTCTTTATTAAACCCTCATTAACTGCCGATCACTGTCATTTCTTACTGTTTTGTAGTGACTTTACTGAATTGATTATATTCGCCAGATCGGTGCATTGGAGATTTAGATCAGAATACGCTTAGTAAGTTAAAAATGTGGGGGACGTTCACTTCCCTCTTCTCCAAGAAAGGATTCTCCCTCCTTGGATTCTTCTTGTGTGATTTTGAACTGAGTTTTTAATTCTGATTATTGCAATCTATGTGCTAGTCTTTTATATTTTGCTTACTGTAATTAAATTTCATTTCGAATCAAACATTGACCAAATTTGGCGAGATTGATTTAATGAAGCAATTGATCGAGGCTGGGCAAAGGCACCGGTCCTGGTCTAGATAGTGTCAAACTATACCTATTTGTATTAAATAGTATGACTCACAAAAAAAGTCTAATCAATCATTATTTAATCAACATTTTTTTAAGAAATAAATATCTCTATCAGACATTAGATAATGTCAATTGCTATTTTTCTTTTAACATTTTGCTAAAAGTAGAGGTGTATTGATTCAACATCTAGTATATAAAATTGCTTGAATAATCTTTTAGGACGAACAAAAATTCTCATCGATACTCTACGACCTTTTCCATTTCCTGGTGCCTTGCTTCCAGCTTATGTTTTTTATTTTAAAGGTCTACGATAGAAGAAAAGTAAAAGAGAATAATGAAAGTATTGCAAAAAATTTCCCCATTATGATTATTCTTTGTTCTTCTATTAATGCTATTTCAGCTAAGAGGGCATCAACCTATGGTGAATTAGTGAATTGCCAACTGATCGGATCCTCAGTATTCAATGGAGGCATCCAGTAAAAACCCTTTATTCTCTCTGGTCTTAATCACAATCCTCAGCAGTTGGAGATGTGTTCTTTCAAGTTCTTATTTGATTGGCATGGGCAGCCACGACATAACAGGGCCGGCTGCTGATGTCAACATGATGGGGTATGCTAATGTTGAGCAGACTGCTGCTGGGATCCACTTCAGGCTGAAGGCACGAGCATTTATTGTGGCTGAACCTGATGGGGGAAACCGTGTTGCATTTGTGAATCTCGATGCATGCATGGCCTCTCAGATTGTGACAATTAAGGTCATTGAACGACTGAAATCAAGGTATTATTTATGAGTCTATGGATGACATAACCAGTATTTAATCATTGCATCACACTGTATCATACCGAACAATTCATTTTTGACGCTGGACTAGTTAGATTCATGTTGATACCTAATCAGCAGTTGTTTTATTTTTCTAAATCTTTCTTTAGTTGCATTTGCCTGGTTGTATAGCTAAATCAGGTTTAAGGGATACAAAATTTGTAAATTGAAAGAATATCTTCAAATCTGGTGGAATTCAAAATCGGAATTGAAGAAACATGCAAATTCAATATAAATTACAGCAGATATACTTTAGAGTAAATTATTATTATTATTATTATTATTATTATTATTATTTTATTGTTGATCACTGTATCTGACATGAGTACCAATTAATGGCAGGTATGGCAATCTGTATACTGAGAACAATGTGGCTATAACTGGGATCCACACTCATGCAGGGCCTGGTGGTTACCTCCAATATGTAGTCTACATTGTAACCTCTCTTGGCTTTGTTCATCAATCTTTTGATGTACTTGTTGATGGGATTGAGAAAGCCATTGTTCAAGCTCATGAAAACCTACATTCTGGGGAAATTTATGTCAACAAAGGTAAACACTGATTTATTTTCACAAAAGTGGATCTTATAGTTTACCATCGCTGCAAGTGACAACCAGGATTTGCTCATGCTTGTGACTAAAACCAAACCATTAAACAATATTCATGCATATGGTACTTTCTGTTAAAATCTGAAATTGCTTCAATGAGCCATTCACCTCTCCAAATTTTCTTATTTCATTTGGAATATTTTGTTCCTTTTGGTGCATTACCATTATATCATCACTTGAGTAAAGCTATTTATCACCATTTAAGCTATACCTGGAAGTAGTTAAAGGTGCAAAATTGAGAGCTTTGTGCGCTTCGATAAATAATTAGTTTCCTGCAAATTACACATGCTTTTGTATTTGAGAAGAGCACCAACAGCTTTCCAACTGAGACTAATCTCTTGTTGAATATCTTTTGTTATTTGGTAATAACACCACTTATTAGATTAGCGTGTTTAACATGTGTTCTAAGTGTAGACAATTTTTTTATCTGCCTATCATTAAAGTTCCTCTAGTTTATTTGTAGTCCCAAACTGAACTGAAATCAGGAGGGAACTTAAAGCTGTTGTTAATTAATGAGAAGTTGAGGGACAAACAAATGGGGGAACTTATTTTATTGCTTTTAACAGTTGGATGTCAATGAAATTTATTTAAAAAGGGATTTTGCTTGTTAGTTGCATATACGAGCATAAACGAACAAATTTTGGTGTTATATAAATTCCCAGTAAAGGAGTAAATTCTTGTTCACATTTCAAATATAAATTCTCAACCCTTCCTCTATTAATCCAGATTTACAATTTTCAGGAGAGCTACTAAATGCCGGAGTGAATCGCAGTCCTAGTTCATACTTAAACAACCCAACTTCAGAGCGAAGCCAGTACAAGTACAATGTTGATAAAACCATGACACTGCTGAAATTTGTGGATGACGAGTGGGGCCCAGTTGGCAGTTTCAATTGGTTTGCCACCCATGGCACATCCATGAGCCGCACGAACTCCCTAATCAGTGGGGACAACAAGGGGGCTGCTGCACGGTTTATGGAAGACTGGGGCGAACAGAATGGTTACCCAAAGAAAAATGCGGGTTCGATAGCAGACCCATTTGGATTCATAATCAAGAAACATCCACGAAGGGTGTCAAACATAGTTCCTCAGCCAAACAAGAACTGTATGTTTTCATAGCCATTTTTTCATGCTCTTTTTGTAAGAGGATAGGTTATGTGGACAATGATCAAATGGTTCTTGAAATAAAAAGAAAAAAAATAATATATGTCGTTTATCAAATTTGGTGCAATTTGGAGGGAAAAATGATGGATCATCCATTGAGTTTTAAAAAATTAATGGTTCAGTTTTATTTGCAAATTGCACCAAATTATGTCCTAGAAAATTGCACAACGGATCATCCAAACAATTTCCAAATTGCACTAAATTTCATACACAACTTATCTAAATTATATAAAACATATTTACAATTTTATAATTTTACCAAATTTTGATGGTTGTCAAATAAATGTAGTTGTCAATATATCCCTTCTCCGTTTACAAATGAATACCCAACATACAATGCAAATCAAGCCATTCAAAATTCTGGTTTTAGGTTCAATTTTATTTGAGTAGGTTCTGTAGATATGTAAAAACTATTGCTAATATTGGAACTTTGGCTGATAAAACTAGTTTAACAAGGAGTTTTGTGTTTAAATAAAAAACTTTGTGCTTGTTGCAAATACAGTAAATTATTCAAATTTGTTTTCAGGTGTAAATTATTCATTTTAATATGTTAAAGAACCTACATTACAATTGTCACTAATATATTTATATTTTTCAGTTGATGAATTGATACAGCTGGCTTCATCAATAGAGGCAACAGGTGGGAGGAGATTGTCCAGCATTTCTCAGCGAATCAGAAGCAATGATATGCCAAAATTTGTGTCAGCATTTTGTCAGTCGAATTGCGGTGATGTCAGCCCTAATGTGCTCGGTACCTTTTGCATAGACACCGGTCTTCCTTGTGATTTCAACCATAGCACTTGTAATGGGAAGAATGAGCTCTGCTACGGTCGTGGGCCTGGGTACTCTTTATAAACCTTCTTTTGGAGTATTTCAACTTCAACCCTGCAAATGTCAAAATGCCAAACATAATCAGAATATGATAAATATGATGTATACACCTGAAAAATATAAGAAACACCACTTATTTCTCTACAAAGCATATCAAGAAGTATCATATGTGCTCCTAATGTTTATTTCCACTCCAGGGAGGAAAGGGGATGATCTTGCTGTAAAATTAGGATAGGGGCACAAATGGTTTCCATTGTCATAAGAGTCTGTCATATATTTTCTCACATTTCGTGGGGTATGCATGATTTTTCAAATGTTCTGTACAAGTAACATGATATAATCATTTTCCTTTCGAGGCAGTTGTACCCTCTGTGAGCCCAAAGCATCTCTTGTTTCCATCTGAAACTAGAAATAATGAAATATCGCATGCCCGACCAAGTTTTTCTTGGAAGTACCCTAGCTGTGCTCCTTCAGTGCCCCTCTGTGAACTCAAAGCATCACTTGTTTCCATCCAATACTAGAAATATCACATGCCCGACCAACTTTTCCATTGTCATAAGCGTCTTTCATATATTTTCTCACATTTTCTGGGGTATACATGATTTTTTTAATGTTCTGTACAAGCAGCATTATATAATCCTTTTCCTTTCGAGGCATTTGTACCCCTCTTTGAACTCAAAGCATCACTTGTTTCCATCTAAAACTAGAAATATCGCATGCCCAACCAACTTTTTCTTAAATATAGCCTACCTGTGCTCCTTCAGTGCGCACTGTTTTTCTTGATAAAAGTCATGGATCTGTTTTTCTTGATAAAAGTCATGGATCATGGTGGGTTTAGGTTCGGTAATTTGTAAGGTAGGAAGGGTTTTTTTTTTTTCTCATTTTCCATCGAAGTACCTGAAATGGTCTTTTTAACTTCTTACTATTTATTGTTAGGTGTTTGTAAAGGATGATGTCTCCCTTATCCTCCATTTTATATTCAAATATGCCAAAAGAACCTTCTTTCCTGATTTCTTTATGGTAAAGTAGGGTGCAAGGAGGTGTAGTGTCAATAGTTTTTTAGGAGAGGAGGTACATAGGTAATAGAAAACTGCTATAGTTCTTATGTTTCATAATGGTTAATGAGTTGTTTGTTAAGTAGATATTCATGATATATA
Organism: Carex pumila; assembly: GCA_033356055.1. NCBI lineage: Eukaryota > Viridiplantae > Streptophyta > Magnoliopsida > Poales > Cyperaceae > Carex > Carex pumila. The sequence goes on along the minus strand of JARJHM010001115.1, from coordinate 17,387 downwards.
TTGAGATTTTGTAAGAACCCCACAAATAATTATGTTTCTAACTTCGTTTTTCTGTCTGTCAGTTACCCTGATGAGTTTGAGAGTACAAGAATTATAGCTGACAGGCAATTTGAGAAAGCTGTGGAGCTGTTTAACAGTGCCTCAGAAAAAATACAAGGGAAAGTTGACTCCAGGCACATATATGTGGATTTTTCACAGCTTGAAGTAGCTGTTACCTCCAGTAATGGTAAACAGGAGGTGATAAAAACATGCCCTGCTGCAATGGGATTTGCTTTTGCAGCTGGGACCACTGATGGGCCTGGCGCTTTTGACTTCACTCAAGGGGATGACACAGTTGAGTATATATATAATAAATGGCATGTGAAATTCTAGGACATAATACAAATGGCATGTGAAATTCTCAAGTTTCTGTATTGGCCTTTGAGCAATCGAAATTTACTGTTGTAGTCTTTATCTTGATTTGTAGGATAGATATAATTTTGATAGTCACATGGTTATGGTGAACTGACAAAATGGTCCATTGTTGTTGATGTTTTGACCAAAAATGTTGGCAGGTGCCAATATGTTGCAGATACAAATGTTCAGCTTCAAAATGGGAATATTTGAAACTGAATTTCAATACAGGCAATGGGCAATCATACAAGGAACATATAAAAACACTTTATTCTCAATTTTATTTCTTTCTTTGTGCCATTTGATACTTAAATGTCCAAATATTGGGAATAAATCAGGTCTGAACTGAGTCTTAATTGAGCTCAGTAATTGCACAATAGAATGTTTTGCTGCAAAATTGAAAATCAACACATTGATTGCATAACTGTAGCATAGGATAGGAGATTTTATATATAATTTATTTATTCTGAATATTTCTTTATCAGGGTAATCCTTTCTGGAGGATAGTACGAAATGTGCTCAAGAAACCTGGAAAGAAGCAGGTCGCGTGTCAATCTCCCAAACCAATTTTACTTGACACTGGTGAAATGGACCAACCCTATGCTTGGGCGGTAAGTCTCACCTAACTTTAACTTAGTATGTGATACTAAGTCCATTTAACAAGAAAATGCCACAAAAGCTCCACAAAAGGAAACAAATTCTTTGAAGAGAAAGTCAGCATTAAAGCATATTTTTCATTCGATTTTTAGCACTTTAGTAATACTCGAGATTAACAAGGATTTAGTGTGATGAAATTATAGAAATGGCGTTGAGATGGATTGACTGTTCATATTTTGAAATTAAATTGAAATGGATACAGAGTTTATATGTGTGGTGCACACGTGTGTATTTGACCAGGCCTTGGGCTTATAACTGTAATTCCTTTATAGTATATCGGATTATTTAAGTCAAAATTAAAGTTGCTAACCCCCCAATATATAGTAAACTAAACTTTAATTCATTTAAGGAATCCTTTGCTATTATGGAAAGGGGAGCTTTCTGAAATTTCAGGGCCTTGTTGCCCCCCATGTCCTTCAAACTTCTTATTTCCAATGTTATCAGAACCGGACCGGACATCGAACTGCTAAAGCTTCGGTTCAATGGTTCACTGGTCAGACCAGTGGTTCAGCCGGTCCAATTGCTGATTTTTTAGTTACTTATATATTGTACAAATAAATATTTTTTATACAGTGAAGACAAACATACATATTTAATAATAATTATAAATTTGTAGATTGATTAAAATTTTATCCCCAAAATATAATAAAATTACTTCTTTTATCAACAAATGACAAAGTATTTTTTTTTTTTTTTTGGGAAAAATATAACATCCCACTATTTTAAATTTGTGTATGATAAGTTTACTAAGTTATAAAGATATATGAATGTATAACTTTTCAGTACCAAATTTCATAAAAATGTAATTAATAAAATAATAATAATTATTGTTTTAAGATGTGTATATAAATAATTGTAGTGTATACTATGCTTGATTGACTTATTTATAATATTAAAATACAAGGGTCTTTTATAAAAACTATATGAGATAAAAAGTAGTACAGGTGACAGATGACAAAAGGTCATACCCTTGTTAACCTAGGAATTCACATCCTCTCTCTTTCTTGTGATGTGTGAACAAGTGAAACAGGCTTAAAACCGGGTTTTTTTCTAAGATTGGTTCACGGTTTTTGAATAAAATCCGATTAATTAATCTGGTTTTTCCGGTTCAACTCCAGAAGTGATATTTCAACCGAACCGAACCGTACAGGTGATCGGTTCTGGTTTTTTTCGGTCCAACCGGCTAATCCGATCCGGTTTTGATAACACAGCTTATTTCTAATAGACTTCATACTTTTTACCTTCAATTCAGCCTGCTATACTTCCACTTCAGATTATACGAATTGGGCAAGTTGTCATTCTTGCTGTGCCTGGAGGTAATGAACCCGTCTTGTTATACATCTAGCCTTTTTTTTTGTTATTTTTGTGTAATTTTTTCATTATATAATATTGATGCTTGCTGATGTAGAATTTACTACAATGGCTGGGAGACGGCTTCGTGATGCTGTAAAAACTGTCTTAATAGAACAAGGCAATGGAGAGTTCAACAGCAATGTTCATGTAGTTATTGCTGGTTTATCAAATACATACTCTCAGTATGTTACCACCTTTGAAGAGTACGCGATTCAGAGATATGAGGTTGAATCATTTTGTTTCAGTTGGCTAGTTTCTGTAGAAATAATTTCATCCGTACCTCTATAAAAAAAAATCATTTTTCAAAGAGGAAATATCTCATATGCTGCCCAAAAACATCAGAAATATCCCCTGATTTATTCAATTGTATCCAAAAAAAATCTTGTTCTCACCTGATCTTGCTTTGTGCATATTTCAAAATAGGGAAGTTAGGCCTACAAAACATTTGTTCATATGTCAAGAGAGTAGTACTTGGATAGTTTTTCCTATTTCTTTTGCTGAGTTATGTGGAAATATTTTATACAGACCTTACAAAAGAGTAATATATTTTCTATTTTCCAGGGGGCATCGACTCTCTATGGTCCCCACACATTAAGTGCATACATCCAAGAATTTAGAAAGCTCGCCTCAGCCCTTGTCAAAGGTCAATCTGTTTCTTCTACTGTATCACCCCCTGATCTCTTAGACAAACAAATCAGCCTTCTTACACCTGTTGTGTTGGACACAACCCCATTTGGAGTCAGTTTTGGTGATGTCAGCACAGATGTCCCTGAAAATTCTAAATTCAACAAGGGACAAATTGTGAATGCGACATTCTGGTCAGCTTGCCCCCGAAACGACCTCCTGAACAATGGTACCTTTGCACTTGTTGAGATACTGGATAGCAGTACAAATGATTGGGTCCCACTATATGACGACGATGATTGGTGCTTGAGGTTTAAATGGTTTAGGCCAAGCAAACTGAGCTCTCAGAGCCATGCAATTTTGGAGTGGCAAATTCCTGAAAACGCCCCAACTGGTGTGTATAGGCTGAGGCATTTTGGGGCATCAAAGAGATTGTTTGGGGGAGTTGGCCATTTCACTGGCACCTCTCGTGCTTTTGCTGTGCTGTAAGTAGCTTATACTGCCAGTTAGTTTTATGCAATTTCACTTTTGAAGTGAATATTATAGCACGTAATGAGGGTGTTACCCACTTCGCCAGCACCCGTTATGCTTGGAATTTTTTTTTTTCCGCTTGTGCTTCTATGGTTAACTAATTGTTGATTTTGGCTATGTAGATTCTAGTTGTACAGTTTGTTTGTGAGAATCATAACTCGTGGTTACAGAATTCCTTAAACTGATGTCGAAGCAGTCTTTGCATATCCTTGCCATAGAAATAAGAGAAACTATCATGCTAGTAAATAAATTGAAGCGATAGAATTTTTTTTAATTATTCAAACTAACAATTAACACCATTTTGGTGCTTTTCCTGCCATCTCATACCATTCTTGTCAACTAAACCAACGATTCATTGAACCATAATACTTGGGTATTATGCACATATCACTGACTCCAATTCAAGGACTGAATCTTTGCATGCTTGTTAAACAAATTTAGTCCTACGTGTCTTACATCAGAAGCCATTTAATTTAATCAACGACGCTTCTGAGAATATTATTGAAGTTCAGCAAAATATGTTAATGTACTAGTACTCGTGTAACGAGTGCTTTTTAACAATCCTATCTGATCTTGGTGCAGCTTAGAAGTACTTGAAAAAGACAATTTACATGATCAATCTTTGATCCAGGATTGGACCACAACATCAAAATCAAAATGCAATTCATGCATGGACCTTTTACATTCACCTAGGTCCTAGGACCAGTAGCTACATCGTTCAACTCAAAATCTGTGATCGTAAATAATTGGGAACAACGTGAAATAAAGTTCATCATTTAGATCCAAACAAAAAGTACCAAACGCAAAATTGACACCATAGAGCTAGCTTCCACAGACATGAAACCATCAGAGATAAATCATGAATGGATGTTATAACTTTTATGACCAGGTGATTCAGGCCTACAAACTTTCTTAGGTCTTGTTCGGCTGCTGCAGCGAATTACTGTTCACATAAGAAAAAAAAATAAACTCAGATTGAATTTTTTTTTCTCACATAAACAGTAAAATTTAGTTCAAAAGTTATTCATACCCTTTCTCTTTCCTCTCTTAACAAGAGCTCGGTTCCTTTTTATCTCATGCCTCTTCTTTTAGTACATTGGACAACAACAGGATGAATAATGCAATTTAATCAAGGTTTAGGCTTGTTTTGTGTGCCAACGGTATAAAATTGTCACGACTGCGTTATACATATTTTAAAAGGCGCTTAAATTTTTTTCAGCCGTGTCCTGTTAACATCTTTAAGGGTAGGTGAAAATGTTAATTGAAGAAGCATGATAGCGATAGAATTCTTATGTTATGTCCGTTACTTTTGGTGAAAATAACGAGTGATTTAAGCATGTAAAGGTCATCTTGTCTTCTAATTAATCATGCGTGACCTAGTCCTAGAGAGTAGGTGGCTATGTAACCTATGTATGTTAAACTCGAATTTGTACCATTACTGATGTCTTGTTCTTCAGGAAGCTATCATTTTCTTGGTAATTTATGCACAAATGCTACATTTCCCGCATTCGAACATCTTCAATTTTCATGTATTGCTAGTTGTTACCGCCAATGCAACTATTTTACTATGTTCTATTCATGACCTTGCTTGTCCGACATTAATTAAGAACCTGTTCCATATTAATTTTCCTTTCGACATATTTAATGCAAAACTTTCAAATGTCAATTCTGGAGAAAAAAAATATATTACCCTTTTCTGTAATTGTGACTATCATACATTTATTAAAATAGTACTTTCCATGGAAGTATTAATTTTTGGGGTTCTAAAATCTAAAGCATGTTTTGACAACATAAGTGCCACATTATGCTAGATACGAGAGAAAGAAATAGGAAGGAGGAGCTGTTGTTTCTCTCGATTTTGACCCGGTCAAATCAAAAGGAAGAAGAAGGTGATTCGCGGGCAGTGTTTGAGTGCGGAGGAGTTATTGAAGGATCAGTGCGGGCCCAAGCTTGTCAGAACTAATAAGGGATTGGAATCGAGTAAAAACGCCGACAGATGGGGTCTAGTGGTCAGAAATGGAGAAAATCGGTGAGGAAATAACTGGAGAATTTCCTGAAGCTGGATGTTCCGAGTTCGTTGTGTTGACGAGGCAAGAAAGAGGTTCATGTGGGACCCACTAGCTTATTCTTGTCAAAATTCTTTATCAAACTGCTTTGTTCCGATTATAATCATGGAGATGCGATTTGGGTGTCAATGGCTACGTTACGGGTCGAGTCGGGTGGTGATATTTTTATATCTATATTTATTAAAATTAGTTTTATTTATATTCAATTCATACTCATTAAAAATTAACTTTATTCTACTCTATTCTTATCCGTTAATATTATCTGATAATGAAATGATAGCGGATAATAACAAATATTACTAATATAATAATAATTTTATTATATTTTACAAATTAAACATAAAAAGTTTATTCATTTCATATATATGTAATTGCATTTCTAATAAAAAATAAAAATAAATATACAATCCATTCCAACTAAATTATTTTTTTATAAATGAAGAAAATTCAAAAACACAAATATATATTTAGGTGAGTTGAAAATTGAATTAATTATATATTTAGATGTTATAATTATCTTATAGGATAACGGGTGCGAAATAGTCATTATGCTTACTCATTTAGTTAATGAAAAAAAAAAAATTATTCATACCCATACCCAATAAACTAACAAAAAAAAATATATTATTCATACCCGTCTTATCGAATACGATACGGACTGGAAAAACGGCTAAAAAGATACCATTGACACCCGTAGATATGAATAGATAAAACCCATTAAACAGAACAATTCGATGCAATTCAATAAGAAATCTGAGTTCCTTTTATTCCCTTTCGTTTATCCATTTTTATCCATTTTTCTCATAATTCATCCGATTTTATCGAATTGTTGTCCAATGTTCTCTATGATTATGACGCATTATAACTCTATCTAGATATAATTATGTGATAAGGTCAAAAACTCGTAATATCTAACTTGACGACCTATTCAATATTATTTTTTGTTAGTTAATTAAATAGATATAACAAGCCAAATTGTCTAATGATAGTTGCTGATGGAATAGTAAAAAGATTTTAGATTTTTCTTTCTTACTTTCTCTAAACAAAAGTTCATACGTGCACGACGAATAATAAAAAAAAGTGTATTTTGTCTATATTGTACGGAATATTAAAAAATTTGTATTAAGATAAATTGAATTTAAATTTCTATTATCCGAATTGTTATTTATTTTTATTTATTTTTTGAGTAAATGTTAAATGGCAAGTCACCCAACTATTTAATATTTTTGTAATACAACAAATGATTTTCTTCCTCCAGATTTTGAACTTATGACATTTCATATAGAGACTATGTGCATTTACCATTAGATCAAAGATATATAAATTGTTATGTTATTGTCTTTAATCATATTTCGTCTATATTGCAAAATTGTCACCAGGTTAATTTGGAATTTTTACTTCGGCACAACCATATAAGCAGCTAACGGTATCTCATCAATAATTTGCATTTAATTGGAATTTCATCAGATGGTAACAGTATAATCAATGGATAATTCTAATTGTTGACAAGCAATCGGTGGTTAAGCAATAAAGATGCCAAGAGATGGATTGATTATTCAAAGGCAGCTCATCAAATTTTTTTTTAAGTGAAATAACAATGCAACAGGCCACCAAAACCAGGGAGAAGAATTGGATTGTATTAATTAAGAGAGTGATTAACTCTGTAATGGTGCTGTTAGGAAGAAAAACATAAAACCAAGAGAGTGATTTTATTGATTAGAGGGGCCTCTTCGTTGTATTATTATTATTTTATTTTTATTTTTACAAAGTGATACGGATTAGGCCCCAAGAGAAGCAGTGGAAAACGACGCTATTGAAATAAATGAAAATTTCAGTTTGACCTTGAGTTTTCTAAATATTATGAATGTTCAAAGTATGTACTAAATGAATTAAACAAGAGAAGAGTTAAAATACCACTATTTTTTTGGGTAGCGCTATATTGAAGGCAATTTTTGTTATTTTGAGAGCTAAGACAATTATTTTTCCTAAATACCTATATTACCCTTTCACTCTTTTGTATCTAATTAATGAAAGAAGACAATAAAGGAATGCATTTAATTAATGAAAGAAACTAATAAAGGAAAGTAATTCCTTCCTACTGGCAAAATCCCAAGCGTCCAATTCTTCTTGTATTTAATTGCAAATGTATTTTCAATATTCCTCTTATTTGCATTTGATTATAATACACAAATAACATCTCAATTGCTAGATTATACACACAGTATACAATTTGTTAACTCAAATGCAAGAGTTGTTTTTATTTTTTGTTCTTTCAACCACATTTATTAACTGTTGGAAATATTTACATGATCGAGTTATTTTAACTGAATTTACCATGCCACATTTATTCTAGAAAAAAAAAAAAAGTTCATCACTAGCCTATGAATTTCTACTAAAATGAAAAAAAGAATCTCCATCACTGCATGAAAATTGAAAAGTCTAATTATGAGTATACTCAGAGATAAGATGAAAAAATAATAATAAAGTGCAAAAGAAAAAAAAACTTTATGCTAATGACAGCTTGTTAATTTTCTTCTTAAAAATTGTATTTTGAAATTCCAACTTAAACCAAGATCATTTGTCAGAGGGCTATCTAACCACCAAGAAGAGAGCAATTCATAAAAACCCTCATAGTCTAATCAAGACTTATCAAATCTAATTATTTTTTAAGGATGAAATACTATAGCTTGTGTATCTAGGATGATATGACTATGGTCTGAACATGTTCTAGATAAAGAAAAAAGTTTAGCTGAATTAAAATGTGAATTCCAAAAAGTATAACACAATACTCTATCTAATAAGGCTTGGGATGGTGAATTTAAAGACTGTGCCCAAGTAAACTTTATGTCTAACAAAGACAACTCCATTAATTGATTATGTCTAATAAAAGAATGAAATCTACTACTAATTACATGATTAAAAGTGGAACCGGTCCTTTCAGACCTTCTTCTAATCATGTTGAAGCCCCCCATAATAAGCCAAGCATTAATACCTAAATTATCTTGCAATTCTAACAAAAAATCTCTTCTAGATGCAGAATTTAGAGAACCATAAACTGTAGTAAAACACCACTCAAAATTATCTAGTTTATTCTTAACATGCAAAGTAATAGAAAATTGTCTAACATGAGAGGCAATCAAGAACTTAAATTTTAAAATCATTAATATGATCTATATTATTTTTCTAAACATGTGTGGAAGTTAATGACGTTTCAATTTTATTTTTGTTGATATCAAGAACTTGTAAAAATACACTAATGGAGATAATTTATGGACATTTGATAACTTTATAAAGACAAAGAGATTAAAGAACTTGAGTTTTTTATGTTTTTTCTTATGTATCTCTAAAGCATATACATTAGATATATATACCTCCATTTCTATTTTACCGTTGACATTCCAACGGTTCATTTCTACCTATTCTAAATTATAATTTTACCCTTCTCTTTATTTTACAATTTAACCTTTATAGTTTATTTTATTCAACACTCCCCCTCAAGCTAGGATTATAAATGTCAATTAATCTTAGCTTGCTCGTTATTTCTTCAAACATTCTCGGAATTAGTCCCTTGGTGAAGATATCGGCTAATTGGTCTTGACTCTTCACATAAGGGATTTCAATCTCCTTTGCTTGTACTTTCTCTCTTATGAAATGACAATCAATTTCAATGTGTTTTGTTCTTTCATGAAATACGGCATTTGAAGCAATGTGTCTTGCCGCTTTGTTATCACAAAACATCTTCATTGGCTTGTCAATTTTGAAGTTCAACTCTTCAAGCAATTGTTTAATCCACGTGAGTTCACTTGTGGTGGATGCCATGGCATGATATTCTGCTTCCGCGCTTGATCGTGCCACGACATTTTGTTTCTTGTTTTTCCATGTGACTAAGTTTCCCCTTACAGATGTGCAATAGCCGGTTGTTGATTTTTTATCAAAGCTCCCGGCCCAATATGCATCGGAATAGCCACACACATCATTAGATTTATTGTTTTTCATCAATACACCCTTTCCGGTTTATTTCTTTAAGTATCTTAAAATCCTATCAATTGCATCCAAATGAGGTTTTTTTGGTGCATGCATGAATTTGCTAATTTGGCTTACCGCAAATGATATATCCGGCCTTGTTACCGTTAGGTAAATTAGCTTACCTACAAGCCGTTGGAATTGGTTGATATTTTCCAACGGTTCCCCTTCTTCAAAATTTAACTTACAATTACTATCAATTGGTGTTGAGGCCGGTTTGGTAACTAATTTTCTTGTTTCTTTTAGAAGGTCAATGGTATATTTTCTTTGCAAAATAAATAATCCCTTGATAGAATGAGCTATTTCAATTCCTAAAAAATATTTAAGTCTACCAAGATCCTTAATTTCAAAATTTTCTTTTAAATATTTTTTAACATTGTTAATTTTTTCACAATTATTTCCGATTATAATTATGTCATCAACGTAAACAAGGACAATTGTGGTATCATTTTTTTCATGCTTTGAAAATAGTGAGGTATCCAATTGGCTTACTTTAAAACCAAGAAAAATTAAGAATTGAGAAAGTTTTCCATACCATGCCCTTGGAGATTGTTTAAGTCCATAAATTGATTTTTTTCAACCTACAAACAAGGTTGGTATTTATTTCTTTTATATGACCCGGTGGTAGGGTCATGTAAACCTCTTCCTCAAGTGTTACTTGAAGAAATGCATTTTTTATATCCATTTGATATAAACTCCACACATTATTTACCGTTATGGAAAGTAATATCCTTATGGTGTTCATCTTTGCTACCGGAGCAAAGGTCTATTGGTAATCAATACCATATGTTTGGGTATACCCTTTGGTAACTAGCCAGGCTTTATACCGTTCTATAGATCCATCTCTTTGATATTTTATTTTATAGACCCATTTGCATCCAACCGATTTTTTATTTTTTGGTAATGGTACAATAGTCCATGTGTCATTTTTTTCTAAGGCTTGAAGTTCTTCTTCCATAGCCTTATACCACACTGGTTGGTTAATGACTTTCTCAAAATTTCTGGCTCCTCTATTTTAGAAATTGAGCTAATAAATGCACGGTGGGATTTTGAAATATTTTTATATGAAATAAAGTTTTCAATATGATATTGAACCTTATAGGTTACGAAATCTCGTAACCTTGTTGATGGCTGTCGATGACGAGTTGATCTCCTCCTAGGTTCCTCTTCATTATTTCCACCTTCTTGAATATTTTCTTCTTCAACATTTTCTTCTTCTTCTTCTTCTTCTTCGGCTCCATTTTGAGGAGTGTTATCACTTTCTTCCCTTTCTTCTTCTTCATCATTTTCTACAATTCTTTGCTCAATAATTTGATTAGTAGACATAGGAATGACAAAGTCATTTGTACTAATTTGATTATCAATCTTATCTTTATTTTTAAAATATGGCTCATTTTCAAAAATGTTACATCTCTAGAAATATAAAAAATTTTATTTATAGGATCATAGCATTTATAACCCTTTTTTGAAATGAATATCCTAGAAAAATAGCCTTTATGGAAAGTATGGTCTAATTTATCTCTTTTATTTTGGTGTACATAACATGTACATCCAAAAATTCTTAGGTGGTTAAAAAATATTTTTCTTTGGTAAACAATCTCTAATGGACTTTTATTTTTTAAAACAACACTTGGCAATCTATTTATCAAATAAGTTGCGATAAGTACAACATCCGACTAATAGATTTTTGGAACATTGATTTGAAACATAAATGCTCTTGTCATTTCAAGTAAATGACGGTTTTTTCTTTCGGAAATTCTATTTTGTTGTGGAGCGTAAACACAAGTTGTTTGATGTATGATTCTCTTTTGTTTCAAGAAGTTTGAAAACTTTGATTTACAAATTCCGTTCTATTATCAGTTCTAAGAATTTTAATTTTAACATTGTATTGATTTTTGTTCGCGTGAAAGCGCAACGCAAGTTTCGGTACGCTTGTGAGCGTACCTTTTAAAACCGCGATTACACCTTTCGATTAGGGCTGCAAGTGCACAACCCTATTGAGGAGTATAATCGGGTATCGATCCACAGGGACGGTTCCTTTATCTAGATATTTACTTATCTCGACTAAAGACTAGAAGTGAGAAAGATGGAGTTTTGGTACTTAGTTTTCCTAAAGAATCAACTCAAGCAATCAAACAATGTAACAGAATAGTAAATGTGCAAGGAAAGATATAAACTGTGTTTTGATTTGGGATAAAAGATGTTTCAAGGGTTTCAGACTTCATCTCTGATTTGCCTCTAGTGGTACGGGTCTTACCAAGTTGGTACGGCTAGGCCGCACCAACCTGGTCCGACCAAGCCGAGTGGGGCTTGGTACGGGTAGGCCGCACCACTCTTGTAAGACCCGTACTGATGTACCAGTACAGAGCTTACAAGTTCGAGTTGATGCATTTCTTGCTGGTACCTCGTATTAAACTCTTCAGAAAGGTTCAATTGACCATACCTAAGGTTCCTAAACCTCAACTCTCGTTTGTTGGTTCAAGATCTAGGTTTTGGAGTCAATTTTTCACCTTCTAGGATTTCTAAACCTCAACTCTCGTGTTTTGGTCCAGATCCTCTAGTTGATTGATTGGAGATCTAAGGTATCCTCTAATCTGTCAATTAGGGGAGAATTCAACCTTTCGGTTTCAATTCGAACAAGTCTACCTAAAGGGATTGGTTTGGTTGAGAGAAGGCAATGGTCACATGACCTTGTTAGAGTTGATCTACCACTATAGGCACACCATATGCAATCACAGAAAGACAAAGCAATCAAGACAAGCAAATACACAATCAATTCAATCAAAAGAGTTCATACAAGATCCAAATCAAGAAAATCCATCTACAAACCCTAGAAACAATGATCTACTACTCACAAGTCATGGATCTGTCCAGAAATACAAGAAAAGAGATAAAGAGAGGCATGATAGAACTAGATCGAAGATCGGATGTGGAGAAGAGTTTGATCCGTCGATTTTCGCCTCTTCCTCTTCCTTCTTCTTCTCTCCTTGCTCCTTTGCTCTCTTTCTCTCTTTCTCTGAGCTCTCAATCTGGAATGAAATGTGAATATCCGAAAATGGAGAGATCCCTCGCTTTAAATAGCCTCTGCCAAGATTTGAATTCTGTCAGGCGGCATCTATGTACGGCCCGTACCAAGGTGGTACGGCTAGGCCGTACAAGATGGAAGGGAAGCTGGATCGGCTAAGCCTAGTAAGGGCCGTACCAAGTCTGGTAAGGGCCGTACCAAGCCTGGTAAGGGCCGTACCAGAGAGTCCAAGATAATTAGCAGAAACACTAATTACCGCTATAAGGTTAGTATGTGAATTAAAAGATGGTTAAGTTTTACAAACCACCTGACACGAGATGTCATTTTAATCACATAGATACATGTTCTAGGAACATGGTATTTGACAGACCCCGAATGAAATATTAAATAGAATTGTGTTCGTGTCATTTATGTTTTCATTCAGTGTCACGTTCTACAGTATGAGGTATTTATCGTTCACACTGAGAGATATGTATGTGTGATTGTTATCCACCGCTGTCCGTAAAAAGCAGTCATAACGGTAGCTTTTCCATATGTATAACTTAGCTGAGGAAGTGATAGTTTACCAAGAATACTATTTGTCCCTCGTATTTTATACGAGCTATAGCATCACTGGGCCCCTTGATAGAGTAAGATTATCTGCTAGCGGTATAATTACAAGAGTAATTATATTTGATAATCAGCTCAAGATCAAGAAAAGATTCAGTTAGCAAGGATTACACACATCTACCTTGAAACTAATCTGATAACTATGAGACAGAAGAACAAACACAAGTAAATTATTTACTGGATCGTGATATTGTACAGTACAACATCATCTGTGTAATTGGATGGTCATGATGTGTTGCCAGATGCCGCTCATGATTATAGAAGTTAAAACAGTTTTAACTCTATTTACCAACATAACACATATCCTATTGGGTCACACCATATAGGAGTTAATTGGAGAATCTTATTGTGATTGATTATAAATTGGTTATGATCAATAGTAAGATGGTTATAATTAATTATACGTGTTATAATTTGATGCGCGCAAAAGCATATGCACAAAGTTTCAGTACAATGATGTACTTTTTAAACCTTTAACACACATTTGAGTTGAATTGCAAGTGCACAATTCTTATCAAAGTGGTATTTTAGGTATCGATCCACAGGGAGTATGATAAAAACTTAGTTCAAACTTTAGTAATAAATTTCAGAAAAATAAAATAAAATAAAGTGCAATAAAAGTAAATTGGGGGGTTTGTTCTAACAATTCCTAAGGTTGGGTTCAATACCCAAAAGAAAAGAGTTTGAAACAATAATTGTAAATAAAAGTAAAAGAAAGGAATTGGTTTGCTTTCAAGATTTAGAGATCTAGGGGTCTTTGGTCTACAATTTCTTGCTAACTCTATTAATTCGGTATTTGTTTGAATTCATGTATGATTTGACGAGGTTTCTAACCTAATATGTTATTAAGGATTACTTTCGTAAATTAATAACGTGCCTAGGTAACTCGAACTTCTCAATGAAGTTCCCCACCCTAGCTACCTAGACCTATAAGCTCTTGTTAGTCTCTCCTCTCCTCAAATATTGATACTTCACAATTAAGTCCATCATACCAATACCCGATTCGAATTGAGATGTCCTAATTAGGATTTGGCTTCACGGTTAAGTTCTTCACCAAGTTCCTAACCTTAATTTCTATGGTTCCGGCTTAGATTAAATTGGTTACAATCTTAACCTAAACCTAAGGTATTTGCATTCATAGTTTGGTACTATCCTATTGATCACAATCAATTTTGGTTCTTTCGAATCCAAAACGGGATACTACAATTCAAGTACTAATTATGTAATTAACACAAATGATTAAATCATAGAAATTAACATCAAATTCCATAAAACAATCATAATAAAAACGAATAACCGAATAAAATAGAATTAAACAAATTCATGCATTGACCTAAACCCCTAGAGAAAGAACTACTCTCTCATGGAGAGATCCATTACAAAAATTAACAAAGTAAGAAGAAATGAAATAAATGAAGTAATACACCCTTTAACAAATCAAAAACCTCTATCTTGCCGACTTCTTGCTCAGGAAACCCTTCTTCTCTTTACTTGAAAGTTTTTCTTTTCTCCAGAATTTATCGCTAAGAATTGTGTGTGTGTAGGGAGAGAATGAAAGAATAAGGGATGATATCAGATGAGATGAGATATGCCCTGAATGGAGAATGAACCCCCTCTTTTATAACTAAAGACCATGTCCAATTTAGAGGCTAGGAAGTGGAGTTAATGGGTGCTATATTTGGATTATTTTCCAGGATTTCCTTGTCCACATTCAGTTGTAAAAACGTGTCCTTGGTGCGCCAAAAATAGAAACCGTGTTGAAAACGTGTATTTCTGACTGTCTGCGAATTTAGTGCGTCCGACTGACACCAAACTTTCTTTTTTAGTTTCTATGTTGTAGATCTTCTTCCTAGCTTTCCAAAAGTGGTCATAAGCCTTAATCGAAGTTACGAGTCAAAAGTTATGACTGTTTTAAGTTCAGACTCTATCTTTGGTTGACTGCTACATGCATCCGCACTGGGATCCGCATTGGTACAGTACAATCCGCACTGCGTCTTCACCATCGGCACTGCAGATGCATCGAGATCCGCACTAGGCTCGGACTTTTCCTATGCGACCAGAGTGCAGCTACATCGAGATCCGTGCGTCTGCACGAATTTTGATGTATAGCTTATTATACCTTTTTAAAATTGGTGCGCGTCCAGAAATCCATCTAAGTACTTATTATGGCCATATCACAAACCGTGTGTCCGCAATGGGTATTTTTCTTCGGTTTTTCTTCATTTTTCTTTATTTCCTGTAAGTTAAAACCAAGCAAACGCAGTAACTTGATCCTAGGTGTAATCTATTCATTTTATATTCAAAATACAAGATATTTGGTGTTATTTTGTGATAAAAATTAGATCGAATATGTATATAATTTAGGCCTATCATAATTAAATTATAAATGTTATGTAAAAATAACAAGCAAAAACATTGGTTAATTTATAAACGTGTGTAACACGTTGTATAAAAGTTAACCGGTTAATTTATAAATGTGCAGGACACATTGTACAAATTACCGAAACAACAAACCGCAAGAAAAATATATGCATAATTGTTCAGAATAATTATACGAATATTATTTGTGTTCAGGCCGAGGGCATTCGGGTCTTTTCAGATTCGTCCTTATCCGCATGACATATCATCGATCCTATCCAGATGGCATGTCATCAATCCTATCCACATATCAGTTTAATTCTTACATTTGCAGCTTAAGTCCAAAACCAATTAGAAATGAGATTTTCTTGAATCGGTTCTACTGACTAAGAAAGTTAAATTAGATTTAAGCTTTCTTTATGCTTTCTTATGAAATGTAAATTTTTACATTTCTTGGATCGATTTTTCTGATCGAGAAAGATAAAATATGATTTTATGCTTTCTTTATGTTTTCATTTTCAAAACTTTCAACTACATTTGAGTATATCTAAGAATGTTATGAAGCAATAAAGTATCCAAGTAAGAACTGCTAATCTCCACCCGTAAATGACAAGGTTAATGACAAGAAAAGTCTCGACTTTTTGTCTAACCCTGGTTTACGTGTCCTGATAGCTGGCCCAAAGGGGACTTTGTCACGTTACCAAATTACTCTGCTTTTGAAATGAAAAAATTTAGTGTAAGTTTTTCGTCTTTTTGAAAACCTTCGAATAAGTAAAGTTCATCGAAGAATGTGATGAAGCAATAAAGTACCTGAGTAAGAACTGTCATTTCCACACAAGAAAGAAATGGTTCTGTCTAGGAAAGATTGAGTCTAAGCGGTCCTTGTGACCCCAATCTTTCCTGGGAGCCCATTTCACGTGTCCTAATGGCTGGCCCAAAAGGAACTTTGTCACATTACCAAATTGTTTTATGAACCGAAAAGAATATCTGATTTTAAAACATATAAATTGTTTAAGTGCTTTAAATGGTATAAATAAGAACTGAGTGTTAGTTTGTAATAATCTAGAAGTCAATAATACGATAAATTAATCATAAAGCTTTGTTCATGAATTGAATGTTTATTTATATATCATTTTGTTGCCTTGAGTATTATTGCATTTGTGGATCATTTTGAGTTCATGACTGAAATTGTGAAACTCCATAATATAGATAATATATACTCTTAAAAGATCACTGACCAAGGTAATTAGCAGGAACACTAATTACCGCTATAAGGTTAGTATGTGGATTAAAAGATGGTTAAGTTTTACAAACCACCTGACACGAGATGTCATTTTAATCACATAGATACATGTTCTAGGAACATGGTATTTGACAGACCCCGAATGAAACATTAAATAGAATTGTGTTCGTGTCATTTATGTTTTTCATTCAGTGTCAAAGTTCTACAGTATGAGGTATTTATCGTTCCCACTAAGAAATATATATGAGTAAGTGTTATCTAACGCTGTCCGTAAAAAGCAGCCATAACGGTAGCATTTCCATATGTATAGCTTAGGTGAGGAAGTGATAGTCTACCAAGAATACTACTTGTCCCTCGTATCTCTATACGAGCTATAGCATCACTGGGCCCCTTGGTAGAGTTAGATTATCTGCATGCAGTATAATTACAAGAGTAATTATATTTGATAATCTACTCAAGATCAAGAAAAGATACAGTTAACAAGGATGACACATATCTACCTTAA